>CANNZV010002900.1:0-41659 GCA_947561585.1 Caprella mutica
ACTATCAGAGAAAAGAGTCACTGTGTTGATGTACTATCAGAGAAAAGAGTCACTGTGATGATGTACTATCAGAGAAAAGAGTCACTGTGATGATGTACTATCAGAGAAAAAAGTCACTGTGATGATGTACTATCAGAGAAAAGAGTCACTGTGATTAAGTACTATCAGAAAAAAGAGTCACTGTGATGATGTACTATCAGAGAAAAGAGTCACTGTGATGATGTACTATCAGAGAAAAGAGTCACTGTGATGATGTACTATCAGAGAAAAGAGTCACTGTGATGATGTACTATCATAGAAAAGAGTCACTGTGTTGATGTACTATCAGAGAAAAGAGTCACTGTGATGATGTACTATCAGAGAAAAGAGTCACTGTGATGATGTACTATATGAGAAAAGAGTCACTGTGATGATGTACTATCAGAGAAAAGAGTCACTGTGATGATGTACTATCAGAGAAAAGAGTCACTTTGTTGATGTACTATCAGAGAAAAGAGTCACTGTGATTAAGTACTATCAGAGAAAAGAGTCACTGTGATGATGTACTATCAGAGAAAAGAGTCACTGTGATGATGTACTATCAGAGAAAAGAGTCACTGTGATGATGTACTATCAGAGAAAAGAGTCACTGTGATTATGTACTATCAGAGAAAAGAGTCACTGTGTTGATGTACTATCAGAGAAAAGAGTCACTGTGATGATGTACTATCAGAGAAAAGAGTCACTGTGATGATGTACTATCAGAGAAAAGAGTCACTGTGATGATGTACTATCAGAGAAAAGAGTCACTGTGTTGATGTACTATCAAAGAAAAGAGTCACTGTGATGATGTACTATCAGAGAAAAGAGTCACTGTGTTGATGAACTATCAGAGAAAAGAGTCACTGTGATGATGTACTATCAGAGAAAAGAGTCACTGTGATGATGTACTATCAGAGAAAAGAGTCACTGTGATGATGTACTATCAGAGAAAAGAGTCACTGTGATGATTTACTATCAGAGAAAAGAGTCACTGTGTTGATGTACTATCAGAGAAAAGAGTCACTGTGATGATGTACTATCAGAGAAAAGAGTCACTGTGATGATGTACTATATGAGAAAAGAGTCACTGTGATGATGTACTATCAGAGAAAAGAGTCACTGTGATGATGTACTATCAGAGAAAAGAGTCACTGTGTTGATGTACTATCAGAGAAAAGAGTCACTGTGATTAAGTACTATCAGAGAAAAGAGTCACTGTGATGATGTACTATCAGAGAAAAGAGTCACTGTGATGATGTACTATCAGAGAAAAGAGTCACTGTGATGATGTACTATCAGAGAAAAGAGTCACTGTGATGATGTACTATCAGAGAAAAGAGTCACTGTGTTGATGTACTATCAGAGAAAAGAGTCACTGTGATGATGTACTATCAGAGAAAAGAGTCACTGTGATGATGTACTTTCTGAGAAAAGAGTCACTGTGATGATGTACTATCAGAGAAAAGAGTCACTGTGATGATGTACTATCAGAGATAAGAGTCACTGTGATGATGTACCATCAGAGAAAAGAGTCACTGAGATGTTGTACTATCAGAGAAAAGAGTCACTGTGATGATGTACTATCAGAGAAAAGAGTCACTGTGATTATGTACTATCAGAGCAAAGAGTCACTGTGATGATGTACTATCAGAGAAAAGAGTCACTGTGATTAAGTACTATCAGAGAAAAGAGTCACTGTGATGATGTACTATCAGAGAAAAGAGTCACTGTGATTATGTACTATCAGAGAAAAGAGTCACTGTGATGATGTACTATCAGAGAAAAGAGTCACTGTGATTATGTACTATCAGAGAAAAGAGTCACTGTGATTATGTACTTTCAGAGAAAAGAGTCACTGTGATGATGTACTATCAGAGAAAAGAGTCACTGTGATGATGTACTTTCAGAGAAAAGAGTCACTGAGATGATGTACTATCAGAGAAAAGAGTCACTGTGATGATGTACTATCAGAGAAAAGAGTCATTGTGATGATGTACTAACAGAGAAAAGAGTCACTGTGATGATGTACTATCAGAGAAAAGAGTCACTGTGATGATGTACTATCAGAGAAAAGAGTCACTGTGATGATGTGCTATCAGAGAAAAGAGTCGCTGTGATGATGTACTATCAGAGAAAAGAGTCACTGTGATGATGTACTATCAGAGAAAAGAGTCACTGTGATGATGTACTATCAGAGAAAAGCGTCACTGTGATGATGAACTATCAGAGAAAAGAGTCACTGTGATGATGTACTATCAGAGAAAAGAGTCACTGTGATGATGTACTATCAGAGAAAAGAGTCACTGTGATGATGTACTATCAGAGAAAAGAGTCACTGTGATGATGTACTATCAGAGAAAAGAGTCACTGTGATGATGTGCTATCAGAGAAAAGAGTCGCTGTGATGATGTACTATCAGAGAAAAGAGTCACTGTGATGATGTACTATCAGAGAAAAAAGTCACTGTGATGATGTACTATCAGAGAAAAGAGTCACTGTGATGATGTACTATCAGAGAAAAGCGTCACTGTGATGATGTACTATCAGAGAAAAGAGTCACTGTGATGATGTACTATCAGAGAAAAGAGTCACTGTGATGATGTACTATCAGAGAAAAGAGTCACTGTGATGATGTACTATCAGAGAAAAGAGTCACTGTGATGATGTACTATCAGAGAAAAGAGTCACTGTGATGATGTACTATCAGAGAAAAGAGTCACTGTGATGATGTACTATCAGAGAAAAGAGTCACTGTGATGATGTACTATCAGAGAAAAGAGTCACTGTGATGATGTACTATCAGAGAAAAGAGTCACTGTGATGTTGTACTATCAGAGAAAAGATTCATTGTGATGATGTACTATCAGAGAAAAGAGTCACTGTGATGATGTACTATCAGAGAAAAGAGTCACTGTGATGATGTACTATCAGAGAAAAGAGTCATTGTGATGATGTACTAACAGAGAAAAGAGTCACTGTGATGATGTACTAACAGATAAAAGAGTCACTGTGATGATGTACTTACAGAGAAAAGAGTCATTGTGATGATGTACTAACAGAGAAAAGAGTCACTGTGATGATGTACTATCAGTGAAAAGAGTCACTGTGATGATGTACTAACAGAGAAAAGAGTCATTGTGATGATGTACTAACAGAGAAAAGAGTCACTGTGATGATGTACTATCAGAGAAAAGAGTCATTGTGATGATGTGCTATCAGAGAAAAGAGTCACTGTGATGATGTACTATCAGAGAAAAGAGTTACTGTGATGATGTACTATCAGAGAAAAGAGTCACTGTGATGATGTACTATCAGAGAAAAGAGTCACTGTGATGATGTACTATCATATAAAAGAGTCACTGTGATGATGTATTATCAGAGAAAAGAGTCACTGTGATGATGTACTATCAGAGAAAAGAGTCACTGTGATGATGTACTATTAGAGAAAAGAGTCATTTTGATGATGTACTAACAGAGAAAAGAGTCACTGTGATGATGTACTAACAGAGAAAAGAGTCACTGTGATGATGTACTATCAGAGAAAAGAGTTACTGATATTATTTTATCTATATTATGGGAATATCCGAAAATATAGAACATATCCTGTACCAATTATTCTGTATAGGAAAAGAATACAGGATTCTAAATATTTTTTTCAGTTTATGGATGAATTTATTACAATTTAATAGTCTTAAGTAAAATTTGCAGTTAGGAAATAAAACTCAATTTAGTGCATAAGGTTTTCTGAACTTTATTAGTGCATATAGTGTATAATTATTTTGAAGAATAAATTGATTATAATTAATAAGAAAAGTAGATTATATCATAAATATAGTTACTAGTTCAGTAACTGCTTTTATTTCTTGCCAATTCATATAAAATACTAATGGGTCTAGGATATTCAAATACAAGCACATATTAAATTTGGAGTATAGACAGATAAAAATTCAATTTAAATCATTCGTTAAAATTGCAGGTGCATATTAACAATACATACTTACTTATTTATATTGAAATTATTCTATTGCAATCAAAAGTTAAAACTATAATGTTTTACTACAGCAAATGTGAAAATGTACTATCAGAGAATAGAGAAACTGTGGAGATGGATGCTGAGACAATTGGGCCCGAAACAATTGGACCCATGACAATTTTGCCCAAGACAAATAATTGGTCCCAGGCAAATTGAACCCCACCAAAAAATTGGGGCAGCAGATACAATAATGAGGTGTTACTTTATTATAACAGTATCAATGGTCATCAAATATTTTAGTACAGTAGACACTGATAAAAATGTGTGAATTAAAATTAACTTACATTGAATGTCTTTCAAATTTCCCTTTGTTTTATACATAGAATTTTACTTTTAATTAATACTAAATTAGGATTTATTTCTTTGCTACCTTTTCTCTAACTCCATATGGAACGTATACTTTGCAATCAAAAACCAAATCGCTGAAATCTAAACCAAAATTAGTACAAGGGACTGGTAGAAGCTGTAAGAAAGGAAAATGGTTTCACGAACATAGTAACCTATACCAACAGTCGGTGAAATTGCTCATGGATGCAGAAAAGCTACTTTGTGAATGTAGTCATTTACCTGTGATTGTTACAAAAGGAACATCGATGTACAACAATTAATTGTGTGTAATAGTTAGTTATATGACGCTGAAGAAAAAGATTGACACTACTATAAACAAACAATTCATTTTCGGCCTTCGTTTAAGCTGTAAATGATTTACTGAAATAAATTTGCAGTTAAATAGTGAGTTTTTCCGACCTTAATTCTACCTTCTCAATTGTATTTAGTATTGGATAGTTATTTAAAGAAGGTTTGCTTATTCTGGCCTTTCTAAAAATATATTGGATTGACCATACCTACATAGCTGCCATTCAAAACTAACGGTGTACATTTTAGATTCAGACTGAAAAGAAATTCGGAAGAAATGAATAGATACTATCAAATTTTAATGGGTTTACAGCATAAATTAATATGAAACTTTAGCCTTGATCATTGATTTAAACAGTTGAAAAATTCTTTGTAGGGGAAATTTCAATTATAAACTTTTGCCACTGTTATACAAAGTAACACTTCCTTATTGTGTCCCCATTTTTAAAAGACTCTATTTTCTTGGGGTCCAATTGTCTTGGGGCCCAATTACCGATCCACAGTTATGATGAACTAACTATTTTATGGTGACCTGCAGCCATGCATGGCCTACTTAACTATATAGTTGAGTAGGCCATGAGCCGTGATACTTCAACAAATTCTGTAGACAAAACTGATAGGTAAAAATTCAAATAATATCTTGTTTTAATATATGATTCTAAAATATAAGTGTGACACACAGACAGATGCGACCTTATTGTAGATAGATTGATAAAATAGGTTAGTATTATTTGGTAACTATGATTTTATTGCAGAATATTGTAAAACTAGTGTCTAGGAATATGAATTTGAAAATCGCATAAAATGAAGTATATACTTTTAATTGTATATTTTTAAAGTTTTTGATGTATCGTGTGCCTCAATATTACGAAACACTAATTTGACGCTGAGGAAAAAGATTCTTCGCTCTTTGTTTTGATATTCAGTTGAATTTTTATAAACAACTATTTAACCCCTTTCTGCCCGAATTAATTTTTTGCATGATTACTTAATTTTTTTAATTTTTCTGTTGTTGGCTTTATATAATTGATTAGAGAATGCCATATATAAAATATGCCAACTAGGCAGATCCGAGTACAAAATTTTATGTTGTATAATGATTGTAAATGAAGTACACGTATCTATTTATGAATACACAAGTTGCATTCTACTTTTCGGTTATTGTGATCAAAACTGAACACAAATACATTTTCTTCTTCATATTTTGAAGAAATTTTATACTAATGCTGTATAACAACATAACTATAACAAAGAAACAAGACATAGCGTGAGAAACAAATTTTTCAATTAGTTTTTCAATATTATTAATATTAATACATTAAGTTTGATTAATATTTAAAATGCAAGAAAAAACAATATATTAATGCGGAGACTAATAACATGATACACGAAGTAATACATCAATATAGTGGAATAGGATACACGAGGTAACACACCAATAGTGTTCTTAGGATACACGATGTAACACACCAATAGTTAGTTCTACATGATACATGAGGTAACTTATCAGCACAGTGATATATGATGCACAAGTTAACACACCAATATATTGCTGTTTAATATACTAGATATTGCATCAATAGAGTGCAATAGGATATTAGAGGCAATATAGCAATAACGTACTGTAGGATACACGATGGGACACAACAATAGAGTGTTATAAAATACGTGAGGTAACACATCAATAGAGTGCTAATGGTGTGTTACACGAAGTAACACACCACGCCATATATGGCACAGCAATATAAAATTATATGCAGAAAAATCAGATGATACGACAATTATGAAAGTTAACTAGAAAAGTCAGTTAAACATATGCGACTATGGAATATGGAACATTTTCTCTTGAAAAAATTATAAAATGTATTTCTTGAAAGACAATATTTTTGTCCAATGGCAGTAACACGTACTTTTAACCTTAATGAGTTTGACATGTGTTTTCTAAGCACATCCTTTTTAAATTACTTTATATCTTTTATGTCACACTTTTTAATTTATGGGTCTTTCTTCATTTTGTTCATACAGCAATACCAAATACATTTTTTTTTTAATATTAACAAACAATTACGTATCAGCGTAAATCAGCGTAAATAATTTAAATTTGGATATTAATTGTAATTTGGTGACGTGTTGCAACTTTAAAATACAATTTATTAGCTTCTAAACATACTGCAGTCCACGTTTTCATGGAGAACACACTCATGTGCAAGCTGTGATTGGGTCACATTCCACCCAATCACAGCTCTGCTCTCTCAATTGCCAATGTCTTATAAACCTAAGTAATTATTTCTCCTTATATGTTCAATATTTTCACTTGAAATTTGGTACACATTAGTTTAGTATATATACAAACAACTGGTAAAAAGTACTTTATCGTAGGTTTATAAAAAAGACATGTATATTTTTAAACACACAGTCAAACCTTCTGATAGTCAAACTCATTATAAATAGGGTTAATGTAACAGCAGAACACATGTTGCAAATCATGAGGGACTGTGCGTGTACATATGTGTTGTAGAACGTCTAATGAGCATTCAAAATGCTCTTGTTTAGGCTTTTCTCACTCTAGAAAAATGAATGATGCCATATTGTATCAAGCTGTTACCGTGCCATGTATGTACCGCTCGGCAGAAATGGACTAGTGCTCACAACATTCAGGTTGTGAAGGAATACCTAAAGTAAAAGATATGCATGCAATAGTCTCTTGAAAAATATTAACACACTTTGCGAAGTTTTTTACGATAAATGAATAGTGGAGAAAAAATTTCAAATGCCAGAAAATATACCGGGTGTCCCCCACAAAACAAAACCGAACCAAAATTCAATTCAGTATATTTCAACAACTATTGGAGCAAAAAATTTCTTTCAAGTATCATATTGTTTCATGAAGCCTTCTCCATCCACATTCAAATTTTCATAAAGTTATGCTTTTTTTTTGTGAATATTATAACGATTTTGATAATTGGTGGTGAAAATGGCTTTGCGAAAATGTTCTGAAAAAGGACCATGAAGTAAGTTCAAACACTGAAAATACCTTTATTAGATAACAACCCCATTAAAAAAAAACAGATTTATTTCCAGGTTTTATAGCATTCATATAAACATTCCTTTCATAAAATAGTCTGGAGATATGTGTTGAGTACAAAAAGGAAGTCACAAGTATAAATTTTAACAAGGGTCGTTCAGGTCGCAAGAAGACCGTACGATCTGAAGACAAAATTAATTTGTCCAGCAACTTCTTTAGAAAATAGACATGTTTTTGTTAGAAGAAATGGATTAAATAGCTCAAAAATCTTCAATCAACCGAATTTCTAAACGAAACCTTCAATGCCACCACTAAAAAATGAAAATCATACATCTATTTCTTGAAAGATTTTTCTCGTCGTAAAAGATTTTCCAACTGAGCTTTGCAAAGACATGTCCGTTTTGTTGAAGATTTAATCATAAAGGACAAAACTGCAATTTATATGAATGAAGAAGTAATTAATGAGAATATTCGGCAACATAATCAAGGAATAACCGTCCTAATTTCATCTTTGACCGACTCTATCACTGTGGAAATTAAAATCATCACTCAACATTTTGTAGGAGTGGCCAGAACGACCCTTGTTAAAATAAAAAAAAAACTTGTGCCTTCCTTCTTGTATCGGCTCTAATGATAGTTCCCCATATTTTCAGTATTTATAAAATAAATGGTTATTTGAATGCTTTAAAACCAGGAAATAAATCTGTTTTATTAAATAGGATTGTTGTCTAATAAAGATATTTTTTAAGTTTGAACTTACTTCACTGTCTGTTTTCTGACCATTTGCTCAAAGCCATTGTCACCACCCATTAATAAAATCATTTATACTATTCCCGAAACTGAAAGAAACCCAATGGAAAATTAACTTGAAGGCTTCAACAAACAAAAGTTTTCCTGAAAAAATGTACCTTCAATAGTTGTTGAAATATACTGCATTGAATTTGGGTTCCATTTTTTTGGACATCCCTTATAGAAATCAATAAAATGAATTTAGAATTTTTAGTAATATTTAACTCAAATCCATTAATCAATTTATTGGTTTTCGAAAAGAAAAGTCATATATTTAATTATTTATGTCACCATAGGCTCATATAAAGATTATTGAAATTTTTAATCTATCTTTTCAAGATAAAATAATTAATCAAAGAGATTTATTTCGAAGACCAAACTGTTTTAATATAACTAAAAAGTGTTCAATAAATCTCTAGCATACAAATTTGCATGAAAGTGTTACCTGTATCTAGTTCTCTAAATGCTACAAATTTAGCAAACACTGGCGCAGTACCTTCAAACACTAAATCTTGATCATACACGACTGTAGGGTATTCAAAGGCAGCTAGCAAGGTATAAGCACTGAAATCTCCTGTAGAAGAAACGTTTCCAATCATCACAGCTGGTTGTTTGAACTTATCTGCCAAGTAGGCTCTCGGTTGGACCCTGACTCTCACACCAGTTATCTTCCTAACTGTGGGGAACTCCACTAACACGTATTGGTCAGGTTCCGAAGAGTCACCAACATAGCATTCATTTAAATCACCATGGTACAATTCGTCATCTATGTTGTCCAGAGGCCTTGAACTATTACCGGCTACTGTTGCTGTTACAGTTGCAGGAGATCCCGGGTATAACAACCTATCTGTTTTCAGAGTGTAGCAAGGAATAGTGTCACCTACTATTGTCTCGGAGAAGGTTGGTTCAACGTCAATTCTACTTAGTTTGTAGGTTCCCGGCGATGTTTGACAGATCAATCTACACAAAGTTGAAGTGTTACAGGCTGATAAAGCTGATCCAAATGACCACGTTTCAATCTCTCCTTGGAAAGATGAAGCCGTGAACCGACTCTTTGACATTGTAACTGCACGAACCAACATAGACAAGGATTCGCAATGTCTTACCCAGACCAAGGCAATCAACATTACAAGAGCTGGAGAAAACTGCATCTGAACGGAAGGAAAGAAAACATGAATTTTGAGATGAATTCATATCATATCATTTATTTGGTGTTACAATTTTCAAATTACCTTCTGAATCTTTTGTGATTCAATTTAAATATTGTTCGGAATCAAGTAGAATGAATATTGTGCAATGGATGGATCATTTCACCATATTATCATTGATTTATTAAAGTTTTAAAACCAGCCTAATAAGTTAAAAAAATGAAGGTAGGTAGTTTATGTTATAACTATTTGCCTGTCAGCTAATTTTTCCACATACTACATTTTACCTATCCCCCACCTACATAGGCGCATAGGTTTATTTTATAACACTTTTGTATTGAATAGAACTTCGATGACATGGTTATTGGTCTGACCACAAGAGTAAGTCTATTTGTATATATCGATTGAATGTAACCATGGATTTAATAAAC
This sequence comes from Caprella mutica, assembly GCA_947561585.1. Lineage (NCBI taxonomy): Eukaryota > Metazoa > Arthropoda > Malacostraca > Amphipoda > Caprellidae > Caprella > Caprella mutica. Next base: position 10,084 of record CANNZV010002900.1, read on the forward strand.
AACTAGTTGGTTATCGAAATGCAATAAAAAAAGAAGATTCGTGATGATAATCAAAATTTTCATTTTTCTCTGCAGAAAGTTATAAGGATCGTATACAGAATGGGGTACACGGAAAACTGCCAGGTGGAAAACTGCCAGTCACTTATTGGCAATTTAATCAGTTTAGTCAATAATGACATTTAATTTATAAAAAAGCCGTTCGCCTTTCGTTAAGGAGTTAAAGGGATATTCATTTTTACCACGTAAAAATAATAGTTAAGTGTACACAAATTGATTAGAAAAATATATAAAATACACTATTAGATAAATATTCCAGAAATTAATCAATTACAATATAGAAATTGAAAATATAACCTTTCTTAGAAAATACTAAGAGAAGAAACAAAGGAAAAGTTGTATTAGGGAAAGAGAACAATTTCATTGTTTACACAACGCGTCTTTACATTATCAGTTCATAACGTCTAATTATTTCGATTTGTGTTTATTAATTAAACAAATCTTCAACACTGCAATACACATGTTAACATGTGGTTTAATGGTTTCAATGTGGCAATGGAGTATGAATATGTGTTATCCACATTCAACCAATCTAACCATCATAAAAAACACATAATTAAAATGTGGTTATGCCATTTTAAAACCATATCATAAAAAAAACATATCAAATAGAGATTGTATACACCACATCATATCCACATGTAAATTACCATACTTATAACAGGTGTTTACCAAGTGTTAATTACCACATTCATAGCAACATGTTAAATACCATACTTATAACATATGGTAACCACATATAATTTACCATATTACCACGTAAAACAACATGTAATAAATATGGTTTCTATTTTCAAAAATATGCATGGTATACACATGATTTAAATGTGTAAGAGCCACATGGTATACACATAGAATTGTTTGTAGGGAAGCGTAATATTCACTTGTACTCACAATAAAAAAAAACTGTGATCGATGTTCGTGAAATATTTAGAATTTGCAACCAATCATCTATGATTATTAAACTGCTATTACTTACCTAATTTTCTGACAATTTCACTCGATCGAATTGATTGCATATTGATTAATAATACTTTTTACATATAAATGAAAATTGTTAACATGAATGGGTTGTGTTAATGACATGGAGAATAAAAATGTAAATGTAATATCTATTTAACATACATATAAGTTGATTTAACATTCACTTAATTTATTAAAAAAAAGTATCTATAAAATCTTTATGTGTACTGAAGTTTGGTTTACTGAGTGTTTAATAAAGTAAATTTGTTGAAATATCATTTTCTTTGAATATTATTTAAGTATTCCTATATCTATGTAGTTTTTACTGTAAAAATGAATGTCCCCTTAACCTCTTAAAGAAGGACTAACGCCGTTTTTTATCAATTAAAATAAATTTATAACCAAAGAATATTTCAGAAAGTAAAAAAATACATATATGTACATGTATTGCCAATAAGTGACTGGCAGTTTTACGCATCGGCAGTTTTCCGCATCGGCAGTTTTACGCATCGGCAGTTTTCCGCATCGGCAGTTTTACGCATCGGCAGTTTTACGCATCGGCAGTTTTACGCCGGGCAGTTTTCCAGACAGCACAGAATGGATATCAACGAAAAAATAAAAAAAAACTGTTTGTTTGTATACAAAATACTTTTTAGTTGATAACATCTAAGAAAGGAATTTGTTTGGCAATACAAAGCTAAGTTGAATATATCCATAATATTCTATAGGCCCACAGTAACTTATTATGTATAAAATTCAAACATCATTCATCGGAAACTATGATTGAAGTATAAGATTATTTATTAATCAACTATCTGAAATTTCATATTTAGTGTCGATCTGCTTGCTACGTTTTTCTTAAAATTTAATTGGTAATAATCTAAATTGGGCTAATTTGAAAGAAAAGAATAGTTATTGTCATTTATTAACGAATATTATATGAAGCTAACCTAATTTATAAAAAGAAAACTTACCGTTTTAGAGAACAGTGACTTATATGTTTACAATGATTTTCTCTTGAAATGACAATCGAAACTTCAGACCAGAGAATTAATTTTCAACAACCAGAGCTCGTGAAGGTTCTTCAGTAATTGAATATATTCATATTACTGAATAGAGGTGACAGAAGAGTCAGTCAATATATATTGAAGATATCGATAGTGATTTTTGTACCTACACGCACAATCTTACTTGAACTCTCGTTTGTCTATTTTTATGTACAGGGCGACCCATTATTAAGTGTACCAAATTCGAATTAATATAAATATATATAAAATATTATATTATACCATAGTCATGGCTTAAAATTGTATGTACGTAACGCCAAAGATCATACTTCCCTTTGAATTAAAATAAATTAAAATCTCTAGAATTTAATTTGGTCCTGTAAACAAAATTGACGTTTTTATTTAATCTGATAGCTAAACAATTCTAGTCATTTTTCTTTTAACATTGATTTCTCATAAAAGTTTGACAAGTGGACACACGGATGGTTGCGGCTCTAATGATAACATAGATTAAGATATATATCATGTTATTAAACATGATATATTCATTTTGAAATTAATTACATATTTTCAACAGAAACTTTCACATATAGACTGAGAAAAAATTGTGAGTCATCCTGACTCATCGCTTGAGTCAAGGTTGCAAAACTATAATTAAGAAAACTTTTCCTTGATTAAGTCTACCTGAGTCAATCTGACTATGAATTAGGAGTCAATATGACTCTTGTTTTTAAGTAAAATGCTAGGATGAGTCAAATTGACTCACATTTTTGAGACGGTTTTGGTACAAACTGAAAACTCAAATTTTGAGTCAATTTGCCACTTTTTTTTCCAGTGTACTATCAGAGAAAAGAGTCACTTGATGATGTACTATCAGAGAAAAGAGTCACTGTGATGATGTACTATCAGAGAAAAGAGTCACTGTGATGATGTACTATCAGAGAAAAGAGTCACTGTGATGATGTACTATCAGAGAAAAGAGTCACTGTGATGATGTACTATCAGAGAAAAGAGTCACTGTGATGATGTGCTATCAGAGAAAAGAGTCACTTGATGATGTACTATCAGAGAAAAGAGTCACTGTGATGATGTACTATCAGAGAAAAGAGTCACTGTGATGATGTACTATCAGAGAAAAGAGTCACTGTGATTATGTACTATCAGAGCAAAGAGTCACTGTGATGATGTACTATCAGAGAAAAGAGTCACTGTGATGATGTACTATCAGAGCAAAGAGTCACTGTGATGATGTACTATCAGAGAAAAGAGTCACTGTGATGATGTACTATCAGAGAAAAGAGTCACTGTGATGATATACTATCAGAGAAAAGAGTCATTGTGATGATGTACTATCAGAGAAAAGAGTCACTGTGATGATGTACTATCAGAGAAAAGAGTCACTGTGATTATGTACTATCAGAGAAAAGAGTCACTGTGATGATGTACTAACAGAGAAAAGAGTCACTGTGATGATGTACTATCAGAGAAAAGAGTTACTGATATTATTTTATCTATATTATGGGAATATCCGAAAATGTAGAACATATCCTGTACCAATTATTCTGTATAGGAAAATAATACAGGATTCTAAATAATTTTTTCAATTTATGGATGAATTTATTACAATTTAATAGTCTCAAGTAAAATTTGTAGTTAGGAAATAAAACTCAATTTAGTGCATAAGGTTTTCTGAACTTTATTAGTGCATAAAGTGTATAATTATTTTGAAGAATAAATTGATTATAATTAATAAGAAAAGTAGATTACCTCATAAATATAATTACTAGTTCAGTAACTGCTTTTATTTCTTGCCAATTCATTTAAAATACTAATGGGTCTAGGATTATATTGAAATACAAGCACATATTAAATTTGGAGTATAGACAGATAAAAATTCAATTTAAATCATTCGTTAAAATTGCAGGTGCATATTAACAATACATACATACTTATTTATATTGAAATTATTCTATTGCACTTAAAAGTTAAAACTATAATGTTTTACTACAGCAATTGTGAAAATGTACTATCAGAGAATAGAGAAACTGTGGGGATGGATGCTGAGACAATTGGGCCCGAAACAATTGGACCCATGACAATTTTGTCCAAGACAAATAATTGGTCTCAGGCAAATTGAACCCCACCAAAAAATTGGGGCAGCAGATGCAATAAAGAGGTGTTACTTTATTATAACAGTATCAATGGTCATCAAATATTTTAGTACAGTAGACACTGATAAAAATGTGTGAATTAAAATTAACTTACATTAAATGTCTTTCAAATTTCCCTTTGTTTTATACATAGAATTTTACTTTTAATTAATACTAAATTAGGGTTTATTTCTTTGCTACCTTTTCTCTAACTCCATATGGAACGTATACTTTGGAATCAAAAACCAAATCGCTGAAATCTAAACGAAAATTAGTACAAGGGACTGGTAGAAGCTGTAGGAAAGGAAAATGGTTTCACGAACAAAGTAACCTATACCAACAGTCGGTGAAATTGCTCATGGATGCAGAAAAGCTACTTTGTGAATGTAGTCATTTACCTGTGATTGTTACAAAAGGAACATTGATGTACAACAATTAATTGTGTGTAATAGTTAGTTATATGACGCTGAAGAAAAAGATTGACACTACTACACATATTCAAACAATTAGTTTTCGGCCTTCGTTTAAGCTGTAAATGAAAAATAAATTTGCAGTTTTATCGTGAGTTTCTCTGACCTTAATTCTACCTTCACAATTGTATTTAGTATTAGATAGTTATTTAAAGAAGGTTTGCTTATTCTGGCCTTTAAAAAAATATATTGGATAGACATAGCTGCCATTCAAAACTAACGGTGTACATTTTAGATTCAGACTGAAAAGAAATTCGGAAGAAATGAATAGGTACTATCAAATTTTAATGGGTTTACAGCATAAATTTATATGAAACTTTAGCCTTGATCTTTGATTTAAACAGTTGAAAAATTCATTGTAGGGGAAATTTTAATCATAAACCTTTGCCACTGTTATACAAAGTAACACTTCCTTATTGTGTCCCTATTTTTAAAAGACTCTATTTTCTTGGGGTCCAATTGTCTTGGGGCCCAATTACCGATCCACAGTTATGATGAACTAACTATTTTATGGTGACCTGCAGCCATGCATGGCCTACTTAACTATATAGTTGAGTAGGCCATGAGCCGTGATACTTCAACAAATTCTGTAGACAAAACTGATAGGTAAAAATTCAAATAATTTCTTGTTTTAATATATGATTCTAAAATATAAGTGTGACACACAGACAGATGCGACCTTATTGTAGATAGATTGATAAAATAGGTTAGTATTATTTGGTAACTATGATTTGATTGCATAATATTGTAAAACTAGTGTCTAGGAATATGAATTTGAAAATCGCATAAAATGAAGTATATACTTTTAATTGTATAATTTTAAAGTTTTTGATGTACCGTGTGCCTCAATATTACGAAACACTAATTTGACGCTGAAGAAAAAGGTTCTTCGCTCTTTGTTTTGATATTCAGTTGGATTTTTATAAAAAACTATTTAACCCCTTTCTGCCCGAATTAATTTTTTTGCATGATTACTTAATTTTTTTAATTTTTCTGTTGTTGGCTTTATATAATTGATTAGAGAATGCCATATATAAAATATGCCAACTAGGCAGATCCGAGTACAAAATTTTATGTTGTATAATGATTGTAAATGAAGTACACGTATCTATTTATGAATACACAAGTTGCATTCTACTTTTAGGTTATTGTGATCAAAACTGAACACAAGTACATTTTCTTCTTGATATTTTGAAGAAATTTTATACTAATGCTGTATAACAACATAACTATAACAAAGAAACAAGACATGAGAAACAAGTTTTTCAATTAGTTTTTCAATATTATTAATATTAATACATTAAGTTTGATTAATATTTAAAATGCAAGAAAAAACAATATATTAATGCGGAGACTAATAACATGATACACGAAGTAATACATCAATATAGTGGAATAGGATACACGAGGTAACACCCCAATAGTGTTCTTAGGATACACGATGTAACACACCAAGAGTGTTCTTAGGATACACGATGTAACACACCAATAGTTAGTTCTACATGATACACGAGGTAACTTATCAACACAGTGACATATGATGCACAAGTTAACACACCAATATATTGCTGTTTAATTCACTAGATATTGCATCAATAGAGTGCAATAGGATATCAGAGGTAATATAGCAATAACGTACTGTAGGATACACGATGGGACACACCAATAGAGTGTTATAAAATACGTGAGGTAACACATCAATAGAGTGCTAATGGTGTGTTACACGAAGTAACACACCACGCCATATATGGCACAGCAATATAAAACTATATGCAGAAAAATCAGATGATACGACAATTATGAAAGTTAACTAGAAAAGTCAGTTAAACATATGCGACTGTGGAATATGGAACATTTTCTCTTGAAAAAATTATAAAATGTATTTCTTGAAAGACAATATTTTTGTCCAATGGCAGTAACACGTACTTTTAACCTTAATGAGTTTGACGTGTGTTTTCTAAGCACATCCTTTTTAAATTACTTTATATCTTTTATGTCACACTTTTTAATTTATGGGTCTTTCTTCACTTTGTTCATACAGCAATACCAAATACATTTTTTTTAATATTAACAAACAATTACGTATCAGCGTAAATCAGCGTAAATAATTTAAATTTTGATATTAATTGTAATTTGGTGACGTGTTGCAACTTTAAAATACAATTTATTAGCTTCTAAACATACTGCAGTCCACGTTTTCATGGAGAACACACTCATGTGCAAGCTGTGATTGGGTCACATTCCACCCAATCACAGCTCTGCTCTCTCAATTGCCAATGTCTTATAAACCTAAGTAATTATTTCTCCTTATATGTTCAATATTTTCACTTGAAATTTGGTACACATTAGTTTAGTATATATACAAACAACTGGTAAAAAGTACTTTATCGTAGGTTTATAAAAAAGACATGTGTATTTTTAAACACACAGTCAAACCTTCTGATAGTCAAACTCATTATAAATAGGGTTAATGTAACAGCAGAACACATTTTGGAAATCATGAGGGACTGTGCGTGTACATATGTGTTGTAGAACGTCTAATGAGCATTCAAAATGCTCTTGTTTAGGCTTTTCTCATTCTAGAAAAATGAATGATGCCATATTGTATATATGTACCGCTCGGCAGAAATGGACTAGTGCTCACAACATTCAGGTTGTGAAGGAATACCTAAATTAAAAGATATGCATGCAATAGTCTCTTGAAAAATATTAACACACTTTGCAAAGTTTTTTACGATAAATGCATAGTGGAGAAAAAATTTCAAATGCCAGAAAATATACCGGGTGTCCCCCACAAAACAAAACCGAACCCAAATCCAATTCAGTATATTTCAACAACTATTGGAGCAAACAATTTCTTTCAAGTATTATTTTTTCATGAAGCCTTCTCCATCAACATTAAAATTTTCATAAAGTTATGCTTATTTTTTTGTGAATATTATTACTATATCTAAAAAGTATTTAATAAATTTCTAGCATACAAATTTGCATGAAAGTGTTACCTGTAGCTAGTTCTATAAATGCTACAAATTTAGCAAACACTGGCACTGTACCTTCAAACACTACATCTTGATCATATTCGACTGTAGGGTCTTTAAAGGCAGCTAGCAAGGTATAAGTACTAAAATCTCCTGTAGAAGAAACGTTTCCAATCATCACAGCTGGTTGTTTGAACTTATCTGCCAAGTAGTCCCTCGGTTGAACCCTGACTCTCACACCAGTTATCTTTTTAACTGTGGGGAACTCCACTAACACGTATTGGTCAGGTTCTGAAGGGTCACCAATATAGCATTCATCTATATCACCATGGTACAATTCGTCATCTATGTTGTCCAGAGGCCTTAAATTATAATAGGATACTGTTGCTGTTACAGTTGCAGGAGATCCCGGGTATAACAACCTATCTGTTTTCAGAGTGTAGCAAGGAATAGTGTCACCTACTATTGTCTCGGAGAAGGTTGGTTCAACGTCAATTCTACTTAGTTTGTAGGTTCCCGGCGATGTTTGACAGATCAATCTACACAAAGTTGAACTGTTACAGGCTGATAAAGCTGATCCAAATGACCACGTTTCAATCTCTCCTTGAAAAGATGAAGCCGTGAACCGACTCGTTGACATTGTAACTGCACGAACCAACATAGACAAGGATTCACAATGTCTTACCCAGACCAAGGCAATCAACATTACAAGAGCTGGAGAAAACTGCATCTGAACGGAAGGAAAGAAAACATGAATTTTGAGATGAATTCATATCATATCATTTATTTGGTGTTACAATTTTCAAATTACCTTCTGAATCTTTTGTGATTCAATTTAAATATTGTTCGGAATCAAGTAGAATGAATATTGTGCAATGGATGGATCATTTCACCATATTATCATTGATTTATTAAAGTTTTAAAACCAGCCTAATAAGTTAAAAAAATGAAGGTAGGTAGTTTATGTTATAACTATTTGCCTGTAAGCTAATTTTTCCACATACTACATTTTACCTATCTCCCACCTACATAGGCGCATAGGTTTATTTTATAACACTTTGTATTGAATAGAACTTCAATGACATGGCTATTGGTCTGACCACAAGAGTAAGTCTATTTGTATATATCGATTGAATGTAACCATGGATTTAATAAACAACTAGTTGGTTATCGAAATGCAATAGAAAAAGAAGATTCGTGATGATAATCAAAACTTTCATTTTTCTCAGCAGAAAGTTATAAGGATCGTATACAGAATGGGGTACACGAAAAACTGCCAGTCACTTATTGGCAATTTAATCACTTTAGTCAATAATGACATTTAATTAGAAAAATATATAAAATACACTATTAGATAAATATTCCAAAAATTAATCAATTACAATATAGAAATTGAAAATATAACCTTTCTTAGAAAATACTAAGAGAAGAAACAAAGGAATAATTGTATTAGGGAAAGAGAACAATTTCATTGTTTACACAACGCGTCTTTACATTATCAGTTCATAACGTCTAATTATTTCGTTTTGTGTTTATAATATGAGAATTAAACAAATCTTCATCCCTGCAATACACATATTTACCATGTGGTTTAATGGTTTCAATGTGGCAATGGAATATGAATATGTGTTATCCACATTCAACCAATCTAACCATCATAAAAAACACATAATTAACATGTAGTTATGCCATTTTAAAACCATATCATAAAAAGAAACCATATCAAATAGAGATTGTATACACCACATCATATCCACATGTAAATTACCATACTTATAACAGGTGTTTACCAAGTGTTAATTACCACATTCATAGCAACATGTTAAATACCATACTTATAACATATGGTAACCACATATAATTTACCATATTACCACGTAAAACAACATGTAATAAAGATGGTTTCTATTTTCAAAAATATGCATGGTAAACACATGATTTAAATGTGTAAGTGCCACATGGTATACACATGGAATTGTTTGTAGGGAAGCGTAATATTCACTTGTACTCACAATAAAAAAAAGCTGTGATCGATGTTTGTGAAATATTTAGAATTTGCAACCCAACATCTATGATTATTAAACTGCTATTACTTACCTAATTCTCTGACAATTTCACTCGATCGAATTGATTGCATATTAATTAATAATACTTTTTACATATAAATGAAAATTGTTAACATGAATGGGTTGTGTTAATGACATGGAGAATAAAAATGTAAATGTAATAACTATTTAACATACTTATAAGTTGATTTAACATTCACTTAATTTATTAAAAAAAAGTATCTATAAAATCTTTATGTGTACTGAAGTTTGGTTTACTGAGTGTTTAATAAAGTAAATTTGTTGAAATATCATTTTTCTTTGAATATTATTTAAGTATTTCAACATCTATGTAGTTATTACTGTAAAAATGAATGTCCCCTTAACCTCTTAAAGAAGGACTAACGCCGTTTTTCATCAATTAAAATGTATTTATAACTAAAGAATATTTCAGAAAGTCAAAAAAGATACATGTATTGCCAATAAGTGACTGACAGTTTTCCGCCTGGCAGTTTTCCGGTCACCACAGAATGGATATCAACGAAAAAATAAAAAAAACTGTTTGTTTGAATACAGAATACTTTTTAGTTGATAATATCTAAGAAAGGAATTTGTTTGGTCATACAAAGCTAAGCTGTATATATCCATAATATTCTATAGGCCCACAGTAACTTAATATAAAATTCAAACATCATTCATCGGAAACTATGATTGAAGTATAAGATTATTTATTAATCAATTATCTGAAATTTCATATTTAGTGTCGATCTGCTTGCTACGTTTTTCTTAAAATTTAATTGGTAATAATCTAAATTGGGCTAATTTGAAAGAAAAGAATAGTTATTGTCATTTATTAACGAATATAATATGAAGCTAACCTAATTTATAAAAAGAAAACTTACCGTTTTAGAGAACAGTGACTTATATGTTTACAATGATTTTCTCTTGAAATGACAATCGAAACTTCTGATCAGAGAATTAATATTCAACAACCAGAGCTCGTGAAGGTTCTTCAGTAATTGAATATATTCATATTACTGAATAGAGGTCACAGAAGAGTCAGTCAATATATTGAAGATGTCGATAGTGATTTTTGTACCTACACGCACAATCTTATTTGAACTCTCGTTTGTCTATTTTTATGTACAGGGCGACCCATTATTAAGTGTACCAAATTCGAATTAATATAAATATATATAAAATATTATATTATACTATAGTCATGGCTTAAAATTGTATGTACGTAACGCCAAAGATCATACTTCCCTTTGAATTAAAAAAAGTTATAATCTCTAGAATTTAATTTGGTCCTGTAAACAAAATTGACGTTTTTATTTAATCTGATAGCTAAACAATTCTAGTCATTTTTCTTTTACCATTGATTTCTTATAACAGTTTGACAAGTGGACTGACGGATGGTTGCGGCTCTAATGATAACACAGATTAAGATATATATCATGTTATTAAACATGATATATTCATTTTGAAATTAATTACATATTTTCAACCGAAACTTTCACATATACACTGAGAAAAAAATTGTGAGTCATCCTGACTCATCGCTTGAGTCAGGTTGCAAAACTATAATTAAGAAAACTTTTCCTTGATTAAGTCTACCTGAGTCAATCTGACTATGAATTAGGAGTCAATATGACTCTTGTTTTTAAGTAAAATGCTAGGATGAGTCAAATTGACTCACATTTTTGAGACGGTTTTGGTACAAACTGAAAACTCAAATTTTGAGTCAATTTGCCACTTTTTTTTCCAGTGTACTATCAGAGAAAAGAGTCACTGTGATGATGTACTACCAGAGAAAAGAGTCACTGTGATGATGTACTATCTGAGAAAAGAGTCACTGTGATTATGTACTATCAGAGAAAAGAGTCACTGTGATTATGTACTATCAGAGAAAAGAGTCACTGTGATGATGTACTATCAGAGAAAAGAGTCACTGTGATTATGTACTATCAGAGATAAGAGTCTCTGTGATGATGTACTATCAGAGAAAAGAGTCACTGTGATGATGTACTATCAGAGAAAAGAGTCATTGTGATGATGTACTATCAGAGAAAAGAGTCACTGTGATGATGTACTATCAGAGAAAAGAGTCACTGTGATGATGTACTATCAGAGAAAAGAGTCACTGTGATGATGTACTATCAGAGAAAAGAGTCACTGTGATTATGTACTATCAGAGAAAAGAGTCACTGTGATTATGTACTATCAGAGAAAAGAGTCACTGTGATGATGTACTATCAGAGAAAAGAGTCACTGTGATTATGTACTATCAGAGATAAGAGTCTCTGTGATGATGTACTATCAGAGAAAAGAGTCACTGTGATGATGTACTATCAGAGAAAAGAGTCATTGTGATGATGTACTATCAGAGAAAAGAGTCACTGTGATGATGTACTATCAGAGAAAAGAGTCACTGTGATGATGTACTATCAGAGAAAAGAGTCACTGTGATGATGTACTATCAGAGAAAAGAGTCACTGTGATGATGTACTATCAGAGAAAAGAGTCACTGTGATGATGTACTATCAGAGAAAAGAGTCACTGTGATGATGTACTATCAGAGAAAAGAGTCACTGTGATGATGTACTATCAGAGATAAGAGTCTCTGTGATGATGTACTATCAGAGAAAAGAGTCACTGTGATGATGTACTATCAGAGAAAAGAGTCATTGTGATGATGTACTATCAGAGAAAAGAGTCACTGTGATGATGTACTATCAGAGAAAAGAGTCACTGTGATGATGTACTATCAGAAAAAAGAGTCACTGTGATGATGTACTATCAGAGAAAAGAGTCACTGTGATGATGTACTATCAGAGATAAGAGTCTCTGTGATGATGTACTATCAGAGAAAAGAGTCACTGTGATAATGTACTATCAGAGAAAAGAGTCACTGTGATTATGTACTATCAGAGAAAAGAGTCACTGTGATTATGTACTATCAGAGAAAAGAGTCACTGTGATGATGTACTATCAGAGAAAAGAGTCACTGTGATTATGTACTATCAGAGAAAAGAGTCACTGTGATGATGTACTATCAGAGAAAAGAGTCACTGTGATGATGTACTATCAGAGAAAAGAGTTACTGATATTATTTTATCTATATTATGGGAATATCCGAAAATATAGAACATATCCTGTACCAATTATTCTGTATAGGAAAAGAATACAGGATTCTAAATATTTTTTTCAGTTTATGGATGAATTTATTACAATTTAATAGTCTTAAGTAAAATTTGTAGTTAGGAAATAAAACTCAATATAGTGCATAAGGTTTTCTGAACTTTATTAGTGCATAAAGTGTATAATTATTTTGAAGAATAAATTGATTATAATTAATAAGAAAAGTAGATTATATCATAAATATAATTACTTGTTCAGTAACTGCTTTTATTTCTTGCCAATTCATTTAAAATACTAATGGGTCTAGGATTATATTGAAATACAAGCACATATTAAATTTGGAGTATAGACAGATAAAAATTCAATTTAAATCATTCGTTAAAATTGCAGGTGCATATTAACAATACATATATACTTATTTATATTGAAATTATTCTATTGCACTCAAAAGTTAAAACTATGATGTTTTACTACAGCAATTGTGAAAATGTACTATCAGAGAAAAGAGAAACTGTGGGGATGGATGCTGAGACAATTGGGCCCGTAACAATTGTACCCATGACAATTTTGCCCAAGACAAATAATTGGTCCCAGGCAAATTGAACCCCACCAAAAAATTTGGGCAGCAGATACAATAAAGAGGTGTTACTTTATTATAACAGTATCAATGGTCATCAAATATTTTAGTACAGTAGACACTGATAAAAATGTGTGAATTAAAATTAACTTAAATTAAATGTCTTTCAAATTTCCCTTTGTTTGATACATAGAATTTTACTTTTAATTAATACTAAATTAGGGTTTATTTCTTTGCTACCTTTTCTCTAACTCCATATGGAACGTATACTTTGCAATCAAAAACCAAATCGCTGAAATCTAAACCAAAATTAGTACAAGGGACTGGAAGAAGCTGTAAGAAAGGAAAATGGTTTTAAGAACAAAGTAACCTATACCAACAGTCGGTGAAATTGCTCATGGATGCAGAAAAGCTACTTGTGAATGTAGTGATTTACCTGTGATTGTTACATAAGGAACATCGATGTACAACAATTAATTGTGTGTAATAGTTAGTTATATGAAGCTGTAGAAAAAGATTGACACTACTACACATATTCAAACAATTAGTTTTCGGCCTTCGTTTAAGCTGTAAATGATTTACTGAAATAAATTTGCAGTTATATAGTGAGTTTTTCCGACCTTAATTCTACCTTCACAATTGTATTTAGTATTGGATAGTTATTTAAAGAAGGTTTGCTTATTCTGGCCTTTCTAAAAATATATTGGATTGACATAGCTGCCATTCAAAACTAACGGTGTACATTTTAGATTCAGACTGAAAAGAAATTCGGAAGAAATGAATAGATACTATCAAATTTTAATGGGTTTACAGCATAAATTAATATGAAACTTTAGCCTTGATCTTTGATTTAAACAGTTGAAAAATTCATTGTAGGGGAAATTTTAATCATAAACTTTTGCCACTGTTATACAAAGTAACACTTCCTTATTGTGTCCCCATTTTTAAAAGACTCTATTTTCTTGGGGTCCAATTGTCTTGGGGCCCAATTATCGATCCACAGTTATGATGAACTAACTATTTTATGGTGACCTGCAGCCATGCATGGCCTACTTAACTATATAGTTGAGTAGGCCATGAGCCGTGATACTTCAACAAATTCTGTAGACAAAACTGATAGGTAAAAATTCAAATAATTTCTTGTTTTAATATATGATTCTAAAATATAAGTGTGACACACAGACAGATGCGACCTTATTGTAGATAGATTGATAAAATAGGTTAGTATTATTTGGTAACTATGATTTGATTGCATAATATTGTAAAACTAGTGTCTAGGAATATGAATTTGAAAATCGCATAAAATGAAGTATATACTTTTAATTGTATAATTTTAAAGTTTTTGATGTACCGTGTGCCTCAATATTACGAAACACTAATTTGACGCTGAAGAAAAAGGTTCTTCGCTCTTTGTTTTGATATTCAGTTGGATTTTTATAAAAAACTATTTAACCCCTTTCTGCCCGAATTAATTTTTTGCATGATAACTTAATTTATTTAATTTTTCTGTTGTTTGCTTTATATAATTGATTAGAGAATGCCATATATAAAATATGCCAACTAGGCAGATCCGAGTACAAAATTTTATGTTGTATAATGATTGTAAATGAAGTACACGTATCTATTTATAAATACACAAGTTCCATTCTACTTTTCGGTTATTGTGATCAAAACTGAACACAAATACATATTCTTCTTGATATTTTGAAGAAATTTTATACTAATGCTGTATAACAACATAACTATAACAAAGAAACAAGACATGAGAAACAAGTTTTTCAATTAGTTTTTCAATAATATTAATATTAATACATTAAGTTTGATTAATATTTAAAATGCAAGAAAAAACAATATATTAATGCGGAGACTAATAACATGATACACGAAGTAATACATCAATATAGTGGAATAGGATACACGAGGTAACACCCCAATAGTGTTCTTAGGATATACGAGGTAACACACCAATAGTTAGTTCTACATGATACATGAGGTAACTTATCAACACAGTGATATATGATGCACAAGTTAACACACCAAAATATTGCTGTTTAATTCACTAGATATTGCATCAATAGAGTGCAATAGGATATTAGAGGCAATATAGCAATAACGTACTGTAGGATACACGATGGGACACACCAATAGAGTGTTATAAAATACGTGAGGTAACACATCAATAGAGTGCTAATGGTGTGTTACACGAAGTAACACACCACGCCATATATGGCACAGTAATATAAAATTATATGCAGAAAAATCAGATGATACGACAATTATGAAAGTTAACTAGAAAAGTCAGTTAAACATATGCGACTATGGAATATGGAACATTTTCTTTTGAAAAAATTATAAAATGTATTTCTTGAAAGACAATATTTTTGTCCAATGGCAGTAACACGTACTTTTAACCTTAATGAGTTTGACGTGTGTTTTCTAAGCACATCCTTTTTAAATTACTTTATATCTTTTATGTCACACTTTTTAATTTATGGGTCTTTCTTCACTTTGTTCATACAGCAATACCAAATACATTTTTTTTAATATTAACAAACAATTACGTATCAGCGTAAATCAGCGTAAATAATTTAAATTTTGATATTAATTGTAATTTGGTGACGTGTTGCAACTTTAAAATACAATTTATTAGCTTCTAAACATACTGCAGTCCACGTTTTCATGGAGAACACACTCATGTGCAAGCTGTGATTGGGTCACATTCCACCCAATCACAGCTCTGCTCTCTCAATTGCCAATGTCTTATAAACCTAAGTAATTATTTCTCCTTATATGTTCAATATTTTCACTTGAAATTTGGTACACATTAGTTTAGTATATATACAAACAACTGGTAAAAAGTACTTTATCGTAGGTTTATAAAAAAGACATGTGTATTTTTAAACACACAGTCAAACCTTCTGATAGTCAAACTCATTATAAATAGGGTTAAGGGGACCGTCCGCGAAGAAATCTCAAAATTTTATCTTTTTTTTTTATTGTGTAAATAGTTGTTTTATAACCTTCTTATAGTGTGTGCAAAATATCAGAAGTCTCGTATAACTCTAACCCCCTGGGGAGAGGGAGAAAGGGAAAAGTGGGCCGGGGGATAGGGAGTCAATATGTACTCTAAAAACCATCTCTCAGCCAATTATAATTCGTAATAATTAATTATCTCGCTATATCTGGTATCTAACCTACCACTATATAACGCCCACATCAATGAATGCAAAGAAAGATTGCTCAGTTATCCCTAAACCTTCGAAGTGGATGGATGCTGCGTGTCAGATCATCAAACTTTGAAAGGAAATTCCTACTAATTTTGAGATCTACAAATCTTGTAATTCAAAACCCCGCACATTTTTTTGGTTGAAGCTAGAGCATTGCGGTTTTTTTCATTCGATTCTCCTGGTAATTCTCTACAAAAGCTTGAGGATCGATTTTTGAATTTCGAAATACAATTTTTTTTTTTTAGAAAAATAATTTTTTTTTTTTTTTAAATTTTAGTTTTTTCACGAAAAATCAAATTTTTCGTAAACTAATTCGAAATTCAAAAATCGATCTTCAGGCTTTTGTAGAGAATCACCAGGAGAATCGAATGAAAAAAACCGCAAACC
The DNA here is from genome assembly GCA_947561585.1 of Caprella mutica. Taxonomy (NCBI): domain Eukaryota; kingdom Metazoa; phylum Arthropoda; class Malacostraca; order Amphipoda; family Caprellidae; genus Caprella; species Caprella mutica. Next base: position 27,086 of record CANNZV010002900.1, read on the forward strand.
CGTAGCTACAAAAACTGTATTAGAAGTACATGTTTGAATACCCAGTTCGAAATTCGTTCGAAATTCGAATAACTTGTTTTCTATGCGTCTAATCGAAAAAATGCCACGAACAAAAACATAATATTATTCAATTTTATATTTAGGAACCAAGTTTCATAACCGTAGCTTTATTAATAAATTTGTTTACAAAATTTACGGACGGTCCCCTTAATGTAACAGCAGAACACATGTTGGAAATCATGAGGGACTGTGCGTGTACATATGTGTTGTAGAACGTCTAATGAGCATTCAAAATGCTCTTGTTTAGGCTTTTCTCATTCTAGAAAAATGAATGATGCCATATTGTATATATGTACCGCTCGGCAGAAATGGACTAGTGCTCACAACATTCAGGTTGTGAAGGAATACCTAAATTAAAAGATATGCATGCAATAGTCTCTTGAAAAATATTAACACACTTTGCAAAGTTTTTTACGATAAATGCATAGTGGAGAAAAAATTTCAAATGCCAGAAAATATACCGGGTGTCCCCCACAAAACAAAACCGAACCCAAATCCAATTCAGTATATTTCAACAACTATTGGAGCAAACAATTTCTTTCAAGTATTATTTTTTCATGAAGCCTTCTCCATCAACATTCAAATTTTCATAAAGTTATGCTTATTTTTTTGTGAATATTATTACTATATCTAAAAAGTATTTAATAAATTTCTAGCATACAAATTTGCATGAAAGTGTTACCTGTAGCTAGTTCTATAAATGCTACAAATTTAGCAAACACTGGCACTGTACCTTCAAACACTACATCTTGATCATATTCGACTGTAGGGTCTTTAAAGGCAGCTAGCAAGGTATAAGTACTAAAATCTCCTGTAGAAGAAACGTTTCCAATCATCACAGCTGGTTGTTTGAACTTATCTGCCAAGTAGTCCCTCGGTTGAACCCTGACTCTCACACCAGTTATCTTTTTAACTGTGGGGAACTCCACTAACACGTATTGGTCAGGTTCTGAAGGGTCACCAATATAGCATTCATCTATATCACCATGGTACAATTCGTCATCTATGTTGTCCAGAGGCCTTAAATTATAATAGGATACTGTTGCTGTTACAGTTGCAGGAGATCCCGGGTATAACAACCTATCTGTTTTCAGAGTGTAGCAAGGAATAGTGTCACCTACTATTGTCTCGGAGAAGGTTGGTTCAACGTCAATTCTACTTAGTTTGTAGGTTCCCGGCGATGTTTGACAGATCAATCTACACAAAGTTGAACTGTTACAGGCTGATAAAGCTGATCCAAATGACCACGTTTCAATCTCTCCTTGAAAAGATGAAGCCGTGAACCGACTCGTTGACATTGTAACTGCACGAACCAACATAGACAAGGATTCGCAATGTCTTACCCAGACCAAGGCAATCAACATTACAAGAGCTGGAGAAAACTGCATCTGAACGGAAGGAAAGAAAACATGAATTTTGAGATGAATTCATATCATATCATTTATTTGGTGTTACAATTTTCAAATTACCTTCTGAATCTTTTGTGATTCAATTTAAATATTGTTCGGAATCAAGTAGAATGAATATTGTGCAATGGATGGATCATTTCACCATATTATCATTGATTTATTAAAGTTTTAAAACCAGCCTAATAAGTTAAAAAAATGAAGGTAGGTAGTTTATGTTATAACTATTTGCCTGTAAGCTAATTTTTCCACATACTACATTTTACCTATCTCCCACCTACATAGGCGCATAGGTTTATTTTATAACACTTTGTATTGAATAGAACTTCAATGACATGGCTATTGGTCTGACCACAAGAGTAAGTCTATTTGTATATATCGATTGAATGTAACCATGGATTTAATAAACAACTAGTTGGTTATCGAAATGCAATAGAAAAAGAAGATTCGTGATGATAATCAAAACTTTCATTTTTCTCAGCAGAAAGTTATAAGGATCGTATACAGAATGGGGTACACGGAAAACTGCCAGTCACTTATTGGCAATTTAATCACTTTAGTCAATAATGACATTTAATTAGAAAAATATATAAAATACACTATTAGATAAATATTCCAAAAATTAATCAATTACAATATAGAAATTGAAAATATAACCTTTCTTAGAAAATACTAAGAGAAGAAACAAAGGAATAATTGTATTAGGGAAAGAGAACAATTTCATTGTTTACACAACGCGTCTTTACATTATCAGTTCATAACGTCTAATTATTTCGTTTTGTGTTTAATTAATTAAACAAATCTTCAACACTGCAATACATATGTTTAACATGTGGTTTAATGGTTTCAATGTGGCAATGGAGTATGAATATGTGTTATCCACATTCAACCAATCTAACCATCATAAAAAACACATAATTAAAATGTGGTTATGCCATTTTAAAACCATATCATAAAAAAAAAACATATCAAATAGAGATTGTATACACCACATCATATCCACATGTAAATTACCATACTTATAACAGGTGTTTACCAAGTGTTAATTACCACATTCATAGCAACATGTTAAATACCATACTTATAACATATGGTAACCACATATAATTTACCATATTACCACGTAAAACAACATGTAATAAAGATGGTTTCTATTTCCAAAAATATGCATGGTAAACACATGATTTAAATGTGTAAGTGCCACATGGTATACACATGGAATTGTTTGTAGGGAAGCGTAATATTCACTTGTACTCACAATAAAAAACTGTGATCGATGTTTGTGAAATATTTAGAATTTGCAACCCATCATCTATGATTATTAAACTGCTATTACTTACCTAATTCTCTGACAATTTCACTCGATCGAATTGATTGCATATTAATTAATAATACTTTTTATATATAAATGAAAATTGTTAACATGAATGGGTTGTGTTAATGACATGGAGAATAAAAATGTAAATGTAATAACTATTTAACATACTTATAAGTTGATTTAACATTCACTTAATTTATTTTAAAAAAGTATCTATAAAATCTTTATGTGTACTGAAGTTTGGTTTACTGAGTGTTTAATAAAGTAAATTTGTTGAAATATCATTTTTCTTTGAATATTATTTAAGTATTCCAATAACTATGTAGTTATTACTGTAAAAATGAATGTCCCCTTAACCTCTTAAAGAAGGACTAACGCCGTTTTTTATCAATTAAAATAAATTTATAACCAAAGAATATTTCAGAAAGTAAAAAAATACATATATGTACATGTATTGCCAATAAGTGACTGGCAGTTTTACGCATCGGCAGTTTTCCGCATCGGCAGTTTTACGCATCGGCAGTTTTCCGCATCGGCAGTTTTACGCATCGGCAGTTTTACGCATCGGCAGTTTTACGCCTGGCAGTTTTCCAGACAGCACAGAATGGATATCAACGAAAAAATTAAAAAAAACTGTTTGTTCGAATACAAAATACTTTTTAGTTGATAACATCTAAGAAAGGAATTTGTTTGGCAATACAAAGCTAAGTTGAATATATCCATAATATTCTATAGGCCCACAGTAACTTAATATAAAATTCAAACATCATTCATCGGAAACTATGATTGAAGTATAAGATTATTTATTAATCAACTATCTGAAATTTCATATTTAGTGTCGATCTGCTTGCTACGTTTTTCTTAAAATTTAATTGGTAATAATCTAAATTGGGCTAATTTGAAAGAAAAGAATAGTTATTGTCATTTATTAACGAATATTATATGAAGCTAACCTAATTTATAAAAAGAAAACTTACCGTTTTAGAGAACAGTGACTTATATGTTTACAATGATTTTCTCTTGAAATGACAATCGAAACTTCAGACCAGAGAATTAATTTTCAACAACCAGAGCTCGTGAAGGTTCTTCAGTAATTGAATATATTTATATTACTGAATAGAGCTGACAGAAGAGTCAGTCAATATATTGAAGATATCGATAGTGATTTTTGTACCTACACGCACAATCTTACTTGAACTCTCGTTTGTCTATTTTTAAGTACAGGGCGACCCATTATTAAGTGTACCAAATTCGAATTAATATAAATATATATAAAATATTATATTATACCATAGTCATGGCTTAAAATTGTATGTACGTAACGCCAAAGATCATACTTCCCTTTGAATTAAAATAAATTAAAATCTCTAGAATTTAATTTGGTCCTGTAAACAAAATTGACGTTTTTATTTAATCTGATAGCTAAACAATTCTAGTCATTTTTCTTTTAACATTGATTTCTCATAAAAGTTTGACAAGTGGACACACGGATGGTTGCGGCTCTAATGATAACATAGATTAAGATATATATCATGTTATTAAACATGATATATTCATTTTGAAATTAATTACATATTTTCAACAGAAACTTTCACATATAGACTGAGAAAAAATTGTGAGTCAACCTGACTCATCGCTTGAGTCAAGGTTGCAAAACTATAATTTAGAAAACTTTTCCTTGATTAAGTCTACCTGAGTCAATCTGACTATGAATTAGGAGTCAATATGACTCTTGTTTTTAAGTAAAATGCTAGGATGAGTCAAATTGACTCACATTTTTGAGACGGTTTTGGTACAAACTGAAAACTCAAATTTTGAGTCAATTTGCCCCTTTTTTTTCCAGTGTACTATCAGAGAAAAGAGTCACTGTGATAATGTACTATCAGAGAAAAGAGTCACAGTGATGATGTACTATCAGAGAAAAGAGTCACTGAGATGATGTACTATCAGAGAAAAGAGTCACTGTGATGATGTACTATCAGAGAAAAGAGTCACTGTGATGATGTACTATCAGAGAAAAGAGTCACTGTGATGATGTGCTATCAGAGAAAAGAGTCACTTGATGGTGTACTATCAGAGAAAAGAGTCACTGTGATGATGTACTATCAGAGAAAAGAGTCACTGTGATGATGTACTATCAGAGAAAAGAGTCACTGTGATTATGTACTATCAGAGCAAAGAGTCACTGTGATGATGTACTATCAGAGAAAAGAGTCACTGTGATGATGTACTATCAGAGCAAAGAGTCACTGTGATGATGTACTATCAGAGAAAAGAGTCACTGTGATGATGTACTATCAGAGAAAAGAGTCACTGTGATGATGTACTATCAGAGAAAAGAGTCACTGTGATGATGTACTATCAGAGAAAAGAGTCACTGTGATGATGTACTATCAGAGAAAAGAGTCATTGTGATGATGTACTATCAGAGAAAAGAGTCACTGTGATGATGTACTATCAGAGAAAAGAGTCACTGTGATGATGTACTATCAGAGAAAAGAGTCACTGTGATGATATACTATCAGAGAAAAGAGTCATTGTGATGATGTACTATCAGAGAAAAGAGTCACTGTGATGATGTACTATCAGAGAAAAGAGTCACTGTGATGATGTACTATCAGAGAAAAGAGTTACTGATATTATTTTATCTATATTATGGGAATATCCGAAAATATAGAACATATCCTGTACCAATTATTCTGTATAGGAAAATAATACAGGATTCTAAATATTTTTTTCAGTTTATGGATGAATTTATTACAATTTAATAGTCTCAAGTAAAATTTGTAGTTAGGAAATAAAACTCAATATAGTGCATAAGGTTTTCTGAACTTTATTAGTGCATAAAGTGTATAATTATTTAGAAGAATAAATTGATTATAATTAATAAGAAAAGTAGATTATATCATAAATATAATTACTTGTTCAGTAACTGCTTTCATTTCTTGCCAATTCATTTAAAATACTAATGGGTCTAGGATTATATTGAAATACAAGCACATATTAAATTTGGAGTATAGACAGATAAAAATTCAATTTAAATCATTCGTTAAAATTGCAGGTGCATATTAACAATACATATATACTTATTTATATTGAAATTATTCTATTGCACTCAAAAGTTAAAACTATGATGTTTTACTACAGCAATTGTGAAAATGTACTATCAGAGAATAGAGAAACTGTGGGGATGGATGCTGAGACAATTGGGCCCGAAACAATTGGACCCATGACAATTTTGCCCAAGACAAATAATTGGTCCCAGGCAAATTGAACCCCACCAAAAAATTGGGGCAGCAGATACAATAATGAGGTGTTACTTTATTATAACAGTATCAATGGTCATCAAATATTTTAGTACAGTAGACACTGATAAAAATGTGTGAATTAAAATTAACTTACATTGAATGTCTTTCAGATTTCCCTTTGTTTTATACATAGAATTTTACTTTTAATTAATACTAAATTAGGGTTTATTTCTTTGCTACCTTTTCTCTAACTCCATATGGAACGTGTACTTTGGAATCAAAAACCAAATCGCTGAAATCTAAACCAAAATTAGTACAAGGGACTGGTAGAAGCTGTAAGAAAGGAAAATGGTTTCACGATCAAAGTAACCTATACCAACAGTCGGTGAAATTGCTCATCGATGCAGAAAAGCTACTTTGTGAATGTAGTCATTTACCTGTGATTGTTACAAAAGGAACATCGATGTACAACAATTAATTGTGTGTAATAGTTATTTATATGAAGCTGAAGAAAAAGATTGACACTACTATAAACAAACAATTAGTTTTCGGCCTTCGTTTAAGCTGTAAATGAAAAATAAATTTGCAGTTTTATCGTGAGTTTCTCCGACCTTAATTCTACCTTCACAATTGTATTTAGTATTGGATAGTTATTTAAAGAAGGTTTGCTTCTTCTGGCCTTTAAAAAAATATATTGGATAGACATAGCTGCCATTCAAAACTAACGGTGTACATTTTAGATTCAGACTGAAAAGAAATTCGGAAGAAATGAATAGGTACTATCAAATTTTAATGGGTTTACAGCATAAATTTATATGAAACTTTAGCCTTGATCTTTGATTTAAACAGTTGAAAAATTCATTGTAGGGGAAATTTTAATCATAAACCTTTGCCACTGTTATACAAAGTAACACTTCCTTATTGTGTCCCTATTTTTAAAAGACTCTATTTTCTTGGGGTCCAATTGTCTTGGGGCCCAATTACCGATCCACAGTTATGATGAACTAACTATTTTATGGTGACCTGCAGCCATGCATGGCCTACTTAACTATATAGTTGAGTAGGCCATGAGCCGTGATACTTCAACAAATTCTGTAGACAAAACTGATAGGTAAAAATTCAAATAATTTCTTGTTTTAATATATGATTCTAAAATATAAGTGTGACACACAGACAGATGCGACCTTATTGTAGATAGATTGATAAAATAGGTTAGTATTATTTGGTAACTATGATTTGATTGCATAATATTGTAAAACTAGTGTCTAGGAATATGAATTTGAAAATCGCATAAAATGAAGTATATACTTTTAATTGTATAATTTTAAAGTTTTTGATGTACCGTGTGCCTCAATATTACGAAACACTAATTTGACGCTGAAGAAAAAGGTTCTTCGCTCTTTGTTTTGATATTCAGTTGGATTTTTATAAAAAACTATTTAACCCCTTTCTGCCCGAATTAATTTTTTTGCATGATTACTTAATTTTTTTAATTTTTCTGTTGTTGGCTTTATATAATTGATTAGAGAATGCCATATATAAAATATGCCAACTAGGCAGATCCGAGTACAAAATTTTATGTTGTATAATGATTGTAAATGAAGTACACGTATCTATTTATGAATACACAAGTTGCATTCTACTTTTAGGTTATTGTGATCAAAACTGAACACAAGTACATTTTCTTCTTGATATTTTGAAGAAATTTTATACTAATGCTGTATAACAACATAACTATAACAAAGAAACAAGACATGAGAAACAAGTTTTTCAATTAGTTTTTCAATATTATTAATATTAATACATTAAGTTTGATTAATATTTAAAATGCAAGAAAAAACAATATATTAATGCGGAGACTAATAACATGATACACGAAGTAATACATCAATATAGTGGAATAGGATACACGAGGTAACACCCCAATAGTGTTCTTAGGATACACGATGTAACACACCAAGAGTGTTCTTAGGATACACGATGTAACACACCAATAGTTAGTTCTACATGATACACGAGGTAACTTATCAACACAGTGACATATGATGCACAAGTTAACACACCAATATATTGCTGTTTAATTCACTAGATATTGCATCAATAGAGTGCAATAGGATATCAGAGGTAATATAGCAATAACGTACTGTAGGATACACGATGGGACACACCAATAGAGTGTTATAAAATACGTGAGGTAACACATCAATAGAGTGCTAATGGTGTGTTACACGAAGTAACACACCACGCCATATATGGCACAGCAATATAAAACTATATGCAGAAAAATCAGATGATACGACAATTATGAAAGTTAACTAGAAAAGTCAGTTAAACATATGCGACTGTGGAATATGGAACATTTTCTCTTGAAAAAATTATAAAATGTATTTCTTGAAAGACAATATTTTTGTCCAATGGCAGTAACACGTACTTTTAACCTTAATGAGTTTGACGTGTGTTTTCTAAGCACATCCTTTTTAAATTACTTTATATCTTTTATGTCACACTTTTTAATTTATGGGTCTTTCTTCACTTTGTTCATACAGCAATACCAAATACATTTTTTTTAATATTAACAAACAATTACGTATCAGCGTAAATCAGCGTAAATAATTTAAATTTTGATATTAATTGTAATTTGGTGACGTGTTGCAACTTTAAAATACAATTTATTAGCTTCTAAACATACTGCAGTCCACGTTTTCATGGAGAACATACTCATGTGCAAGCTGTGATTGGGTCACATTCCACCCAATCACAGCTCTGCTCTCTCAATTGCCAATGTCTTATAAACCTAAGTAATTATTTCTCCTTATATGTTCAATATTTTCACTTGAAATTTGGTACACATTAGTTTAGTATATATACAAACAACTGGTAAAAAGTACTTTATCGTAGGTTTATAAAAAAGACATGTGTATTTTTAAACACACAGTCAAACCTTCTGATAGTCAAACTCATTATAAATAGGGTTAATGTAACAGCAGAACACATGTTGGAAATCATGAGGGACTGTGCGTGTACATATGTGTTGTAGAACGTCTAATGAGCATTCAAAATGCTCTTGTTTAGGCTTTTCTCATTCTAGAAAAATGAATGATGCCATATTGTATATATGTACCGCTCGGCAGAAATGGACTAGTGCTCACAACATTCAGGTTGTGAAGGAATACCTAAATTAAAAGATATGCATGCAATAGTCTCTTGAAAAATATTAACACACTTTGCAAAGTTTTTTACGATAAATGCATAGTGGAGAAAAAATTTCAAATGCCAGAAAATATACCGGGTGTCCCCCACAAAACAAAACCGAACCCAAATCCAATTCAGTATATTTCAACAACTATTGGAGCAAACAATTTCTTTCAAGTATTATTTTTTCATGAAGCCTTCTCCATCAACATTAAAATTTTCATAAAGTTATGCTTATTTTTTTGTGAATATTATTACTATATCTAAAAAGTATTTAATAAATTTCTAGCATACAAATTTGCATGAAAGTGTTACCTGTAGCTAGTTCTATAAATGCTACAAATTTAGCAAACACTGGCACTGTACCTTCAAACACTACATCTTGATCATATTCGACTGTAGGGTCTTTAAAGGCAGCTAGCAAGGTATAAGTACTAAAATCTCCTGTAGAAGAAACGTTTCCAATCATCACAGCTGGTTGTTTGAACTTATCTGCCAAGTAGTCCCTCGGTTGAACCCTGACTCTCACACCAGTTATCTTTTTAACTGTGGGGAACTCCACTAACACGTATTGGTCAGGTTCTGAAGGGTCACCAATATAGCATTCATCTATATCACCATGGTACAATTCGTCATCTATGTTGTCCAGAGGCCTTAAATTATAATAGGATACTGTTGCTGTTACAGTTGCAGGAGATCCCGGGTATAACAACCTATCTGTTTTCAGAGTGTAGCAAGGAATAGTGTCACCTACTATTGTCTCGGAGAAGGTTGGTTCAACGTCAATTCTACTTAGTTTGTAGGTTCCCGGCGATGTTTGACAGATCAATCTACACAAAGTTGAACTGTTACAGGCTGATAAAGCTGATCCAAATGACCACGTTTCAATCTCTCCTTGAAAAGATGAAGCCGTGAACCGACTCGTTGACATTGTAACTGCACGAACCAACATAGACAAGGATTCACAATGTCTTACCCAGACCAAGGCAATCAACATTACAAGAGCTGGAGAAAACTGCATCTGAACGGAAGGAAAGAAAACATGAATTTTGAGATGAATTCATATCATATCATTTATTTGGTGTTACAATTTTCAAATTACCTTCTGAATCTTTTGTGATTCAATTTAAATATTGTTCGGAATCAAGTAGAATGAATATTGTGCAATGGATGGATCATTTCACCATATTATCATTGATTTATTAAAGTTTTAAAACCAGCCTAATAAGTTAAAAAAATGAAGGTAGGTAGTTTATGTTATAACTATTTGCCTGTAAGCTAATTTTTCCACATACTACATTTTACCTATCTCCCACCTACATAGGCGCATAGGTTTATTTTATAACACTTTGTATTGAATAGAACTTCAATGACATGGCTATTGGTCTGACCACAAGAGTAAGTCTATTTGTATATATCGATTGAATGTAACCATGGATTTAATAAACAACTAGTTGGTTATCGAAATGCAATAGAAAAAGAAGATTCGTGATGATAATCAAAACTTTCATTTTTCTCAGCAGAAAGTTATAAGGATCGTATACAGAATGGGGTACACGAAAAACTGCCAGTCACTTATTGGCAATTTAATCACTTTAGTCAATAATGACATTTAATTAGAAAAATATATAAAATACACTATTAGATAAATATTCCAAAAATTAATCAATTACAATATAGAAATTGAAAATATAACCTTTCTTAGAAAATACTAAGAGAAGAAACAAAGGAATAATTGTATTAGGGAAAGAGAACAATTTCATTGTTTACACAACGCGTCTTTACATTATCAGTTCATAACGTCTAATTATTTCGTTTTGTGTTTATAATATGAGAATTAAACAAATCTTCAACCCTGCAATACACATATTTACCATGTGGTTTAATGGTTTCAATGTGGCAATGGAATATGAATATGTGTTATCCACATTCAACCAATCTAACCATCATAAAAAACACATAATTAACATGTAGTTATGCCATTTTAAAACCATATCATAAAAAGAAACATATCAAATAGAGATTGTATACACCACATCATATCCACATGTAAATTACCATACTTATAACATGTGTTTACCAAGTGTTAATTACCACATTCATAGCAACATGTTAAATACCATACTTATAACATATGGTAACCACATATAATTTACCATATTACCACGTAAAACAACATGTAATAAAGATGGTTTCTATTTTCAAAAATATGCATGGTAAACACATGATTTAAATGTGTAAGTGCCACATGGTATACACATGGAATTGTTTGTAGGGAAGCGTAATATTCACTTGTACTCACAATAAAAAAAAGCTGTGATCGATGTTTGTGAAATATTTAGAATTTGCAACCCAACATCTATGATTATTAAACTGCTATTACTTACCTAATTCTCTGACAATTTCACTCGATCGAATTGATTGCATATTAATTAATAATACTTTTTACATATAAATGAAAATTGTTAACATGAATGGGTTGTGTTAATGACATGGAGAATAAAAATGTAAATGTAATAACTATTTAACATACTTATAAGTTGATTTAACATTCACTTAATTTATTAAAAAAAAGTATCTATAAAATCTTTATGTGTACTGAAGTTTGGTTTACTGAGTGTTTAATAAAGTAAATTTGTTGAAATATCATTTTTCTTTGAATATTATTTAAGTATTTCAACATCTATGTAGTTATTACTGTAAAAATGAATGTCCCCTTAACCTCTTAAAGAAGGACTAACGCCGTTTTTCATCAATTAAAATGTATTTATAACTAAAGAATATTTCAGAAAGTCAAAAAAGATGCATGTATTGCCAATAAGTGACTGACAGTTTTCCGCCGGGCAGTTTTCCAGACACCACAGAATGGATATCAACGAAAAACTAAAAAAAACTGTTTGTTTGAATACAGAATACTTTTTAGTTGATAATATCTAAGAAAGGAATTTGTTTGGTCATACAAAGCTAAGCTGAATATATCCATAATATTCTATAGGCCCACAGTAACTTAATATAAAATTCAAACATCATTCATCGGAAACTATTATTGAAGTATAAGACTATTTATTAATCAACTATCTGAAATTTCATACTCAGTGTCGATCTGCTTGCTAGGTTTTTCTTAAAATTTAATTGGTAATAATCTAAATTTTACTAATCTGAAAGAGAAGAAATGTTATTGTCATTTATTAACGAATATTATTTGAAGCTAACCTAATTTTATGAAAAGAAAACTTACCGTTTTAGAGAACAGTGACTTATATGTTTAAATTAATATTCTCAAGAAATTAAAATCAAAACTTCAGACCAGAGAATTAATTTTCAACAACCAGAGCTCGTGAAGGCTCTTCAGTAATTGAATATATTCATATTACTGAATAGAGGTGACAGAAGAGTCAGTCAATATATTGAAGATATCGATAGTGATTTTTATACCTACACGCACAATCTTACTTGAACTCTCGTTTGTCTATTTTTATGTACAGGGCGACCCATTATTAAGTGTACCAAATTCGAATTAATATAAATATATATAAAATATTATATTATACCATAGTCATGGCTTAAAATTGTATGTACGTAACGCCAAAGATCATACTTCCCTTTGAATTAAAATAAATTAAAATCTCTAGAATTTAATTTGGTCCTGTAAACACAATTGACGTTTTTATTTAATCTGATAGCTAAACAATTCTAGTCATTTTTCTTTTACCATTGATTTCTTATAACAGTTTGACAAGTGGACTGACGGATGGTTGCGGCTCTAATGATAACATAGATTAAGATATATATCATGTTCTTTTGATAAAGAATTGATAGACATGAGTATTGAAATGAACATAAATACATAGTTATGTTCATTTCAATGTATATTGTTCATGTATATTGATGTTCATTTCAATGATCATTGAGACTAGCACACGGTGGTAATCACAATAACAATCAAAGTGATAACGTACTATAAAAAAAAGAGTGATGCGTGGCCGGTAAATTCCACTGCGGAAAATTCCATCATGGAAGATTCCACCGGCGTTAAATACGTTTCGTCGACAGGACTTTTCGTCGACAAGACGTTCCGTCGGCAGGAATTTTCGTCAACAATACGTTTCGTCGACAAAATTTCATAAATGGAATATTTACAAACTCCAATGGTACAAAACATGTACTTTAACAGAATAATGTATCAAACGATCAAATTACAAAATAGAATAATGGTGAGGAGGAAAACTACTAAATAAATTACAATCGTTTTTCTACTTTAATACTAAACCAAAACTACTCAAAAATAATAAATTATTTTATAGTAATTTAATGATTTTGGGTCGTGATACGATTGTGCTTTTTTTTGTTTAAAAAGACAATATTTTTCTATTAAAAACAAGAATATATTATCAACATATATCAATTTTATGAGCATGGACACCAATTAAAATATATTATCAACAAAATATCAATGGATATTAATTAAAATATCAAATTTAATATACAGTCCAAAATATTATCTATTTATTATATTTACTTACAATCAGTTAAAACCAAAGAAATGCTTTTCAGTTCCATCACTCAGTTCCATTTGTGTATTTTTTCAATTAGTTTTTATCTCCCCCCTGACGTGCCATCAAATTTCCGCATTCCATGAATACTGACGGGAACGTTCCAGCCGCAAGAATGGGAATTGTCGTCAGAGTATAAAGAATGTTGGTATTCTGTGATGAAGGTAAATAAACTTCTATTAGGCCCGCCAAAAACGCCCGAGATAATTTGTTTACTGTTATATGTGTACTTATACGAAGCTCTATAAAAATATTATACAATGATAAAATTATAATTAAATGAGTAATGATAGAAATAATCTGTGAAATATATATTGAAGTAGTTACCTAGTTACCCTTGTAGATTGTGGAAGGTTATATTTTAGACGGCATTTATTTATTTATCTCTCATCTTGTTACTCGCATAACTCAAATGCCTTCGACTAAATTGTTCAGAATTTGGTGTGACAATTGGAGAATATTCAGGAACCATTTGGTCTTATTTTGGTAGCGATCAGATTAAAGGTCAAAGGTCAAAGGTCAAGAACATATATAACTCAATAACTTTAACGCATATTGAAATAAATAGCATGATATTTGGTTGGGCGATGGTTATTTTTCAGGAACCAATATATTGGATGTTGGGAGCAAACAGGTTAAAGGTCAAGGTTATCTATAAGCGGTGGCGAAGGTAGGGGATCTTTAAGTGTCCGTCATCTAGTTTGCAGTATAATTAATATGTAAATAAACGTCAACTCAAACTTTTGCAACCATTTTCATTATATATTTTTAGAATTTAGAATACAATTTATTCTTTT
>CANNZV010002900.1:41854-122570 GCA_947561585.1 Caprella mutica
GGATGATTTAATCCTGGGATATTAACGGAATATCCCAGGCATTAATGGATTTATATACTTCCCAGAAATATATCCTTCCCTAGAATATATCCTTCCATGGAATATATCCTTCCCAGGAATATATCCTTCCCAGAAATATATCTTTCCCAGGAAAATATCCTTCCCAGGAATATATCCTTCCCTGGAATATATCCTTCCCAGGAATATATCCTTCCCTGGAATATAACCTTCCCAGGAAAATATCCTTCCCAGGAATATATCCTTCCCAGGAATATATCCTTCCCAGGAATATATCCTTCCCTGGAATATAACCTTCCCTGGAATATAACCTTCCCAGGAGTACATCTTTCTTACCTGGGATATATTGTTGCATATAGGTATGCATATATACATATATACACACGGTAAGCATACATAGCACCTTTCTTCTAAGAATAGCATCAAAACAGGTTCCAGAGGACAATAACAGGTCACTTTGCGAAGACGTAAGAGTCTCTTACTCAACTAACTACAAAGGAAAGAAAACTGACAAAAATTTAGTGAAACGAGGTGGAAGAACACTATTCTTATCTCTTTCAGAAGACAGTTATAATAATAGAACTCTTTATCGTTCCTTTATAAAAGTTCCTTCATAAATTTGATCAAGGTTAAGAATTCGCTTTGATCGTTACAATTTAGTTACTCAGTTCAGTCATGGAAAATTTGAGGAACCTTGTGATCTGAGTTTCAAGGACAAGCTAGATAATGTTAATAATAAACTACTAAATAATAAAGATGCGTATTTGTGAAAGCAAAAAATAGTAGAAATACATAGTTCAGATTTTAGTTTTAATAATATTAATTCATTTCAGGCTTCTTAAATTGTGAAAAATGTTTTTAGAAATTTGGTAATTATTCAAATTTTGCATTTTAAAGATTAGACAAAATATGAATGTATTCATAAAGTAAATTCATTTTCTGTTTAATAAACCGTGACCTCGTGTATTTTTGCAATTGTATGTCACATTGGGTAAGTTCCGACTTACCGTATGGCCCATATTTTGTATCTTATAAAAACCACTATATAGAATATAATATTTAACTCATTATTTTATTTAGTACTATGTACTTTTTCTTATCTGATCAAAAGTATGAAACTGTCCTACAACTTGAAATTTACACCAATTTTGTCGAGTTATGTGTAAATTGAATAGGTTTATGAGTTACTTATTTATGAATTTCCTTAGTCATCGGATGAAGGATCTACTTACCACTTAGAGACACTTTACTCACAAATGCTAGACAGACCCTTTGCCCTATTTGTTGCAAAAGGTTCAAATTTCTCTGCTGAATGATTTGCAAATTAGTTTTCTTTCTCGTCAAACTTTTCCACTCGAAGCGTCAATTATTGAGTAGAAAATCAAAGAAAAACTTACGCCATTGCGAAACTTTTAGTAATTTAATATGGTTTGATCTTCTCAATTGCTCATAAATAGTTCTCATATTTTGCTCATGAAGAGTCCTCATATTTTGCTCATGAAGAGTCCTCATATTTTGCTCATAAATAGTTCTCATATTTTGCTCATAAATAGTCCTCATATTTTGCTCATAAATAGTGCTCTTATTTTGCTCATAAATAGTCCTCTTATTTTGCTCATAAATAGTCCTCTTATTTTGCTCATAAATAGTCCTCATATTTTGCTCATAAATAGTCCTCAAATTTTGCTCATAAATATTCCTCTCACACTTTGCTCATGAAGAGTGCTCATATTTTGCTCATAAATGGTCCTCTTATTTTGCTCATAAATGGTCCTCTTATTTTGCTCATAAATAGTCCTCTTATTTTGCTCATAAATAGTCCTCATATTTTGCTCATAAATAGTCCTCATATTTTGCTCATAAGGTGAGCTCATATTTTGCTCATTAAGTGCTCATTATTCCCACATATTTATCTCTTATTTTGCATATGCACATATAGTGTATATATTCACCTTCTAGTCAGTGTTCTATGTATGTATAGTGTTCTATTCTATATATTATTTTATTTTACAGACAATTGATATATTGCTAATATTCTGCCAATTCACAATACAATCTTCTCATATTTAATAAATATTTATTTTTTATTTATTGAATGTGTGTATGAGTTGTATCCACAATTCCCAAATAGTGATCATTATCATTTAGATCAATTGTACCTACATTAGAGTATATTGGACAAAAATAAACATGTGTTATTTTGCAACAAATTACTACAAATCATTACTAGAAAATGCTACAAATCATTAACGTCCACTCTAGAGGAGTTATACTGTATAACAAGTAACATAACGCATTTCAACCTTCAAGTTGAAACATGACCCTAACAAGCAGGAAAGTAATGTAAGACTTTGACGTATTCCTTTGTTGCTAAAACTGAAATATGGAAATAATAGGCGATGGGATAATTCTTTATTCACATTCTTTTAGGGTAAGCTCTGAATTGTAGGACGGAATTACATATTCGATCATTTAAGAAATGTATATAACAACTAGATGACGGGCAGTTGTAGAGCACATACCTTCAACACCGCTTATAGATGACCTCGACCATTCACAAATCCTTGTGTTATAAATGACCTTGACCTTGACATTGACCTCTTACCGTTCGCTTCCAAAATCGGATCAAATTGTTCCTGGATATTGACCAATTGTCACACCAAATTTCAGGCAATTTGGTTGACTACTTTAATGAGTTATTGAGTTATAAATGATCTTGACCTTTGACCGGATTGTTCCCAAAATTTACCAGATGGTTCGTGGACATTGCTGCATCGTCCCACCAAATTCCAGGTTATTTGTTTTAAACATTTCGAGCTACTACGTAACTATAAGAATAAAATGATGACAAATAAATAAATGCCACTTAGAACATTATATTGTGCAATCTGCAAGGGTAATTATTTGTTTAACTTTTACTATATTTGGATAAGCTGAATAATATTACTTTATATCTTTTTCTTTTATGATCGAAAAAGTGGAACTATCCGATAACTCGGGACTTACCAATGTTCTTTTAGAGATAATTGCACGAATTCCGTAGATTTTTCCAATGTAAAAGAAAAGGCGACCCAAAAGAGCGCAATTATTCAATCGTTTGATCCCGAACAGACAAAGAATACCTAACTCTAATTCAATTTGAGGTAATCCTTATTTTATTTCCAACGAAACTTCAAATAAGAAATGGGTATTTGCGAGGGCCTTTATATATTATTATGTTCATATCATGTTGGGGTAAAATTTGAATAATCTTCGGTAGATCATTTAAAATAATGTTAGGAATCATTTTTAGGATTGGAATAAAAGACTTTCTTACCTTCACAAAATGCAGAAGGTTGTGTTTTGGTTGTATCTTTTTTTATTATTTTTAGTCTTGGAAATTGCCATAACTCAAAAAGTATTCAAACTAATAGCCTTAAAATAGATGCGACGGTTGGTCAGAATCCAGGAACCAAAGGTCAAGGTCATTTATAAGTTATAACTCAACAAAAATTACAAGATACACACGATAGTTATCGTTAAAAAAAGTTAGTTCAATTACAAGATATTTACGATAGTTATCGTTAAACAAATCATCGGTTAATTACAAGATCTATATGATAGTTATCGTAAAAGAATTCATCGGCCAATTACAAACTTCAAATGATACTTATCGTTGAACAAATCATCGATCACTTACATCATGCATAAAAATTATCATTCGAAAAAATATTGTTCAATTGTCCAGTACAGTTATCGTTGAGCAAAGTATCGTGCAATAGCAATATAGTTAGCACACGATTCATCACGCCCACACGAATATAAATCAGACTCAACAACAAAAGTGTCCAAGTTTTGCAAGAGAGCTCATCCGTCTTCAGTCTTCAAATAAATTGCGCTACTTTTTACCAACGTCAACAGGTTTTCTTTCGTCAGTGTCTTACATACGCAAACATGAATATGTGGATGAATTAAGTAGTTTGGAAGCAAAATAGACAGCTTTTGAATATATATTCTTTATGAAAACTATTGGAAAATCAGTACCACAAATGCTTTATTTTCTAAGAAACATTTTCTATGAATATTGTTCATGGAATTCGTATTTCAACTGAAAATATTTATTCTATTCGTGTCATAAGCGCCCACAGACGTGAATTTAACAAGGTGAAGTTTACTCAATAGATTGTAGAGTGTACGTACCTATTTACCGCTCTGTTCCACTCGAGTGGAGTGAAGCTATTGCTACGCCACTCGAACGGGCCATGCGGTGAGTTGAATTTGAATGGGGAGAAACAAATTTGAAAATTATGATTTGGTCATAGAATGATAGGCAGTAAGGATGAAAATTCTCAGACTATTATTGTAAAATATCATAATTTAAAAAAAATTCGAAAGATATTTTGTCTGACGCAACATGATAAATAATTATCAGTATTCTAATTGTATATTTGAATATTCATCACACAAATTATTTACGGTATTTCACACCATATAGTTTCTAATAACTGTCTTTTGATGATGTTTGAATAAGATGTTGCTGTAAAATTCAGCCAGAAATATGGTTTTAAGTACATTTTTTCTCACTGTAAGACAAAAGTTGGTCTCGTCACTTTCTACGGTCTGAATTTTTTAATTTTTTTTTAAGGTCCAAATTTTATTTGGATTTGTTTTTACGGTACGGACTTTTTTTCTGATTTACCCTTACGGTCCGAATTTTTCTTTTGATTTGCCTGTACGCTCAGATTTTTTTGGGTTTGGATTTACGTTCGAACCTTTTTTTGATTTACTTTTACGGTCCGAACTTTTTTTATCTCACCATAATAAAATAAGGAAGTCCCAAAAGTTAGAAATGACGGATTTTAATAAAAAGTTTGTGTTTTAAGCCAAGTGTAGACGACGGAGATAATCCATTAGTAATAGGCATATCATTTATAATGTCCATTACTGTAAATTTTGATAGTATTTTATAACAAAATCCTATAATCTGACACGTTACCTGTTAGTTTTTTTTGGGGGTAATGTCCGACGAAAATGAACAGACGAACAGTGTTTCAAACTTGGGGATAAATTACGATTTCATATTCGTCGAATTTCCTGTGTAGATTAATGATCTTTTTCCTCGTGAATTCCAATCGCCGTTCGTTATCCGCTGATTAGTGATAAGAATAAACAGACTGTCAAATTTAGGCACCTAAAGCAGCGTACTTAGCGATGTAGAAGTCTTGTCACGCACCACTGTGTCTCCATCAAATATGAGTTTGTTCACTTGATGACTTCTTGTCAAACATAAGAAAGTACACAAAAGAAAACTAATAAAGGAGTACAAAGAGAGCATAGTGACTGAAGTCAATGGGGCTATAGAGCAACACAAAGAAAACTTATTAGGATGCTACTGTCTGGCATAGAAGTACAAGACCCTGTACTATTTAATGTGTAAATTGAATACCAAAGATAATTATTTCATAAAATTTGTATTGAATTATATTCATGTATTCAATTACTATTAATATTTTTTTTTACTATTTCATGTGTAAATAGGATACAGAATTATAATTACACCATTCAATTTGCATTCATATTATATGTAGTAAACTATTATCTATACTAATAATTTCCCTCGTGTGTTTATTTATTTGGTGTCCGCTTTTACACGATGGGTATTAAACATGAAGAATGTAACTATGATACGCACGGGAATATATTGACTTGATATTTAAATTCACCTTTTTTTATTATACTTTTATATGTATTTTATCTAAAAAATAAATTAGACTATGCAGAAAATTTAATTTTAAATGAATTTACAAAACCTAATAACGGGTAACAAATTGGTATTGATGATGGATGACCCGTTATTTTTAACGGGCAAATACACTAGTACATTGATAATGAGTTTCCATTTCTCAATATTATATTTTGTCTCATTTAAAGTTATTTTCTTCCTTTCAAATAATTACAATAATATTCAAAGAGATGTCGATTAATATTAAAATAAAAGAATAAATCTTGTTTCATAAATGCAGATTATAAACATTGAAGCTTTATAGAAATTTAAAATAATAACTTTTAATGTTCTTTATTCATACATGTGCAGTTAATAGTTGGAAGTAAAAACATTTCTTTGATGTTTTTGATTTATATTTTCTGTATTATTTTAAAATACTATTTTTCTTATTACCAAATTGTATATCTTATATTAAATAAAATTCTCACAAATATATTTTCCTACTATATATTCAGTATCATATTTGTTTTTTTTCCCTTCCTCAACATCATATTTCTTTCGTAATCATTTTCGTTTTTATTTAATTTAGACATTTTTTATTTCGCAAACCATATTATTTCTATTAAACTTTTCTATTAAATACAACATAGTTCAAAATAATTTTACTGACTTAATCTTGCTATTTTTAATAATTTATATAATTAAACACACAATGCGTACGAGTAATGCTTTTCATAGGCATTAAGTCCATCTTATAGACTAGACCTCAGATCGAATTTTCCACTCAAATGTTAAATAGATGTCAAATCTTGTCAAAATTACTAATGCTACGTATAATTTTACAACGGGTAATGATGTTATCCGTTTTGAATAAATACACTATACATTTTACTATTCATTATTTCAACTTTTTTTACAATTTTTATTTTATAACATCATTATAAAATGAGACCGAATTTTCCAAGACCAAAATTTCCTAGAACCATAAGCACCACATATCACCACTCACATCACTTCTCACCACTCACATCACTCCTCACCACTCACATCACTCCTCACCACTCACATCACTCCTCACCACTCACATCACTCCTCACCACTCACATCACTCCTCACCACTCACATCACTCCTCACCACTCACATCACTTCTCACCACTCAAATCACTTCTCACCACTCACATCACTCCTCACCACTCACATCACTTCTCACCACTCACATCACTCCTCACCACCATTTATTATCTCCCCAAAGTGTTCTTCAGAAATAACATCACGTGATGCAGACAATCTTTTCGGATGAGAGTAACCTTAGTAATAACTCTTATAAATGTTACAGTGCCGTACTTTGCACTGGGAAAATGAAATTTAACATTTTAAATGTTACTCTATAAAAATGTATCAATATGTTTTTTCATTTATAACAAAATTTGTAAGCATAATTGAATAAGTTTAATTCTTTTTTCTTTTCTGAATATATTTATGATTTTTATTTTTAGTAAAATCTGTACATGTATTGAGTTTAATAACTGTATATAGTGTGCAACTCCTCTATAGTGAATGAGTTAGGAAGTAGCCTGAATAGTGAACAGATTTTCTTTAGTCTGCCATGTATTTCTACCAGTTTTAGAAAACTATTGAAAATAATTCCACTATAGAATCTACATCCTAACTTATTCACTATAGAGGATTTCTACTTCATAGTATAAAAATACATTAGAAACTACATTTCTAAAAGTGCAAAAAGCGAATTAATTCGTTAACTATTTGATGTGACGGATTCTTGTCACTCTAACCGTTAAGGATCAGATTCCAGAGTGAATTATTCTGATGTTACTTAGAACAGTTTGGAGCGAAATGATGATGATGGTAAAAATGAGACAACTCTCAGTGTTAATGGCACAAGTTTGGGTAATGATAAACAAACAGTTTGACGCGAAAAATAGAACTGTATGGAAAAAACAACTCGTACATTTATTTGTATTGACTGTAAATAGATGTTGTATGAATGTTCTTCACCGTAAGAGTTTATCCCTAGTGGAATATTATTTGTATTGACTGTGAATAGATGTTGTATGAATGTTCTTCACCGTAAGAGTTCATCCCTAGTGGAATATTATTTGTATTGACTGTAAATAGATATTGTATGAATGTTCTTCACCATAAGAGTTCATGCCTAGTGGAATATTATTTGTATTGACTAAATAGATATTGTATGAATGTTCTTCACCGTAAGAGTTCATCCCTAGTGGAATATTATTTGTATTGACTGTAAATAGATATTGTATGAATGTTCTACACCGTAAGAGTTTTTCTCTAGTGGAATATTATTTGTATTGACTGTAAATAGATATTGTATGAATGTTCTTCACCGTAAGAGTTCATCCCTAGTGGAATATTATTTGTATTGACTGTAAATAGATATTGTATGATTGTTCTTCACCGTAAGAGTTCATCCCTAGTGGAATATTATTTGTATTGACTGTAAATAGATATTGTATGAATGTTCTTCACCGTAAGAGTTCATCCCTAGTGGAATATTATTTGTATTGACTGTAAATAGATATTGTATGAATGTTCTTCACCGTAAGAGTTAATTCCTAGTGGAATATTATTTGTATTGACTGTAAATAGATATTACATGAATGTTCTTCACCATAAGAGTTTTTCTCCAGTGGAATATTACTTTTATTTTCTTGCAGAGACATTATTTTGCAATTCAGGACTTTTTTATTATAAATCTATGACAAACTTAAAATTTTGAATAAAATCTTTTTTTTACAAATATTCCTTTATATCATAGAAGTTGAATATTCACTAGGTTTTACTCAGGACATCAAAGACGGAACGATAAAATTCAACTATACAACCATTTTATATTATGTGTAAAAAAGGTATTTCTTTTTGGAAATTGAATTCGTTACATGTTTTGAACACTCGTTCTTATACAAACAAATCTGTCATTTGGATTCTGAAATTCATAGAAGTTCATTTTCATGGGAGTTTCCATAAGACATGTCCGCCGACCAACGCTAGAATACATAATTTAAAAATATAACACAATTGAATAATCGTCTCATAAATTATCGTCGTAGGCAAAAAAATATTGAGAAAACAGTTATAGATCCTAATTTCAGACTGGGTTTTGCTGGTCAACTTACAATCCATTTCAGATATTCTCTTTCATGAGTTCAGATCACAGAACTTAAAAGCATATGCATTACCACCTAATTTTCTGGTGCAACGGAGTAGCTTTTCGACTGCCAACGCTGTCTGATAGGATTGGGTTGAATTACATTCGAAATTAGGACGGTGGAATTCAAATTGGAACAGTGCGAAGTATCTAACTTAATATTATAACTCGATAATTCTGTCAATTATCGATTATTTGTTTGATTAATTATACCGAAGGTAGAATATACATATCCCTTCAACATCAAAAATATTTTTTATATACGAAAGAATATGTTGAAAAAATAAGTTTTCAGTCAAATTTTCTAATGAAATTAAATATTCTTTGAGAAGAACTTTGTGGTTCAAAATCTCAAATCGTTATGTGGTATAGTTTACATTTTTTGAACGCTTCTTATCACTAAAATTAGATTATAAATCAATTTAAGCAATAGTTGATGTTTTTCTAATGTCCTCCCCAAAGCACGGTGGTCGTTAGAGGGATATTATATATATGATATATCGAGGAATATGTCAACCAGTTATAGATAGCTAAGATAGGTGGATTAATGAGTCGATTATATACATGATAGCTTGAATTTAATTCTGTCTGTAGAGTATAATCAATGGACACATTACTATTTATATGAAATATTACATCTTGCAAGTTACTTTAGAGTACTAACTTGTGATACAGGACTACTTAGAAGTCAGGGTACCTTCTGATAAATTCATTTAGGAGTACATTTGTCATATAGAATTTGGTTTGATTAAGAGAGAATTGTGAGATATAGTTAGAGAGAACAGTGTCCTCATTGGGGTACTTACAGTGTCACTATATTGCTAATAGTGTCCTAATTTGGGTACTTACTGTGTCCTTATATTGCTAACAGTGTCCTAATTTGGGTACTTACTGTGTCCCTATTTTCTAACAGTGTTCTGATTGAGTTACTTACTGTGTCCCTATATTGCTAACAGTGTCTTGATTGAAGTACTTACTGTGTCCCTATGTTGCTAACAGTGTCCTGATTGGGGTACTTACTGTGTCCCTATATTGCTAACAGTGTCTTGATTGAAGTACTTACTGTATCCCTAAATTGCTAACAGTGTCCTCATTGGGGTACTTACTGTGTCCCTATATTGCTAACAGTGTCCTCATTGGAGTACTTACTATGTCCCTATATTGCTAACAGTGTCCTCATTGGGGTACTTACTGTGTTCCTATATTGCTAACAGTGTCCTCATTGGGGTACATACTGTGTCCCTATATTGCTAACAGTGTCCTTATTGGGTACTTACTGTGTCTCTATGTTGCTAACAGTGTCTTCATTGGGTTCCTTACTGTTGTACTCATATTCCTGATCAGGTACTCACTGTAACTGTGTCTTAACTGTTCTACTAATACCTCACGTTTCTCTCTGTATAATTCTCAGCTCACATTCATTGTATGCACAGACAATCCAAGCTATTTATTGAATGCCTCCCTTGAGGGGGACTAATTAATAATCTTGTCTGCCGAGACTCTATAATGAATGGCGACTCTTTGGGTTAAATTAGTCTGTAACATAGCTACATTGTGACTGTAACATAGCTACACTGTGACTGTAACATAGCTACATTGTGACTGTAACATAGCTACACTGTGACTGTAACATAGCTACACTGTGACTGTAACATAGCTACATTGTGACTGTAACATAGCTACACTGTGACTGTAACATAGCTACACTGTGACTGTAACATAGCTACATTGTAACTGTAACATAGCTACACTGTGACTGTAACATAGCTACACTGTGACTGTAACATAGCTACATTGTGACTGAAACATAGCTACATTGTGACTGTAACATAGCTACACTGTGACTGTAACATAGCTACACTGTGACTGTAACATAGCTACATTGTGACTGTAACATAGCTACACTGTGACTGTAACATAGCTACACTGTGACTGTAACATAGCTACACTGTGACTGTAACATAGCTACATTGTGACTGTAACATAGCTACATTGTGACTGTAACATAGCTACACTGTGACTGTAACATAGCTACACTGTGACTGTAACATAGCTACACTGTGACTGTAACATAGCTACACTGTGACTGTAACATAGCTACACTGTGACTATAACATAGCTACACTGTGACTGTAACATAGCTACATTGTGACTGTAACATAGCTACATTGTGACTGTAACATAGCTACATTGTGACTGTAACATAGCTACATTGTGACTGTAACATAGCTACATTGTGACTGTAACATAGCTACATTGTGACTGTAACATAGCTACATTGTGACTGTAACATAGCTACATTGTGACTGTAACATAGCTACACTGTGACTGTAACATAGCTACATTGTGACTGTAACATAGCTACATTGTGACTGTAACATAGCTACATTGTGACTGTAACATAGCTACATTGTGACTGTAACATAGCTACACTGTGACTGTAACATAGCTACACTGTGACTGTAACATAGCTACATTGTGACTGTAACATAGCTACATTGTGACTATAACATAGCTACACTGAGACTGTAACATAGCTACACTGTGACTGTAACATAGCTACACTGTGACTGTAACATAGCTACATTGTGACTGTAACATAGCTACATTGTGACTGTAACATAGCTACATTGTGACTGTAACATAGCTACATTGTGACTGTAACATAGCTACATTGTGACTGTAACATAGCTACATTGTGACTGTAACATAGCTACATTGTGACTGTAACATAGCTACATTGTGACTGTAACATAGCTACACTGTGACTGTAACATAGCTACATTGTGACTGTAACATAGCTACACTGTGACTGTAACATAGCTACACTGTGACTGTAACATAGCTACACTGTGACTATAACATAGCTACACTGAGACTGTAACATAGCTACACTGTGACTGTAACATAGCTACACTGTGACTGTAACATAGCTACACTGTGACTATAACATAGCTACACTGAGACTGTAACATAGCTACACTGTGACTGTAACATAGCTACACTGTGACTGTAACATAGCTACATTGTGACTGTAACATAGCTACATTGTGACTGTAACATAGCTACATTGTGACTGTAACATAGCTACATTGTGACTGTAACATAGCTACACTGTGACTGTAACATAGCTAAATTGTGACTGTAACATAGCTACATTGTGACTGTAACATAGCTAAATTGTGACTGTAACATAGCTACATTGTGACTGTAACATAGCTACATTGTGACTGTAACAAAGCTACATTGTGACTGTAACAAAGCTACATTGTGACTGTAACATAGCTACATTGTGACTGTAACATAGCTACATTGTGACTGTAACATAGCTACATTGTGACTGTAACATAGCTACACTGTGACTGTAACATAGCTACATTGTGACTGTAACATAGCTACACTGTGATTACGTTATTTATATAATCTGAATGTTATCTGTTTGCCTTACAATTAGTATTCAAATGCTAACTATTGAATCAAAATATTATTTTATCAAAGAAAAATATATCGGTCCCACTTTACTACAATTTAATTATTTTCTAGTCTTCACAAAATAATATATATATATATAAAAGTTTTAAAATTGTCAGTCTAAAATAACATAATATAAATCATACAACAATTTGATTCTTGAAAAGTGTAGATTATTTTTCGCAAATATACCTTCAAATATTCACATTCCGTCAATTCATGTTTCAAGTTCAATAACAACTCAACCGATTTGCTGCGTCATGTTTCCCTTGCAAAAATCCATCGTAACATGACTAACAAGTGAGAAATGTACGAGAGCATATATTCAGACTGGTATATACTGGAGTAAATGGCATATATAGAGAGATATATGATCATATATTATTTGTATTAGCATATTAAATGGGCCTTTCCGTGAATTATAGAGTTGTGTTTATGTTCAGTTGATGTTACATCATGGTGTTTGTAATGAATGATTGATTTAATTCATAGTTATTATGAATAATATTTATTCAGGGCCATTGATGTTATATAAACAATATTGTATAATGTAATTCATCTTTAATTAGGTAAAATAATGCTGAAGTAACACTTCCCAAAATTATAAACCGTCTACGTTAAAGACTCTCAATATTCGACTGATTATCTAACAGTCTACGGTAAGGACTCTCAATATTTGACTTACTATCAACTAGTCTTCGGTAAAGACTCTCAATATTCGACTTACTATCAAACAGTCTACGTTAAAGACTCTCAATATTTGACTAACTATCTAACAGTCTACGGTAAGGGCTCCCAATATTTGACTAACTATCAAACAGTCTACGGTAAGGACTCCCAATATTTGACTAACTATCAAACAGTCTACGGTAAAGACTCCCAATCTTTAACTAACTATCAATCAGTCTACGGTAAAGACTCCCAATCTTTAACTAACTATCAAACAGTCTACGGTAAAGACTCCTAATATTTGACTGAATTTTTAGCAGCTTCTAAAAATTTGATATCTCTAGAAAGTTTGCGGCACAGAAATTCAATATTTTACAGATTATTTAATTTTCGACGGCCACGGCCCAGCTTTTGTCCTAATTTCTAACTGTCTGAATTTGAAATGCTGATATATTCTCTGACGGGGTTTAGAATTTGATATTGCAAAGGACTGACGTGAATTTCAATTCTGTATAGCTTATGTCAATTTGGACTCAAATATACCATTCCTCGTTTGTTTGAAATCAATATTGTTGTTGTTAGGAACATTTTCAGGAAAATAGATATATAATCGATAATTTGGTAAAGGATCACATGAGCTTTGACTTCTGTTGCTTTTATCATATTTGACAATTAGATACAATATTATATCATATTTACCTATTGCTTTCTTATAATTTTGCAGTCTTATTGCATAATCCTCTAATGGTTTTTGAGCACAAAATAAAAGATTTGTAGGATTGAAACACCGTTTGATATGGCAACATCCTGCGAGTATTGTTCGTTGTCCTTTGGGAGGTCATTTAATGCAATCTTTTAAGCTTATGCTATTGAAGAACTCAATGCTAGTATTTCTGCTTAATTTACTATTCAGTATATTTACTTTTTTAATTTGAATCGCTCCAATACTACATTTTCCAAATAATTGCCAATATTTAATAGAACAACAGAGGGTGCTCTCAAGCTTCGACATTATCAATAGAATCTTAAGGGCACCATCATCGCAAATTCTTTGAAATGAAATTAAACTGAATTAAATATTAATTAATCTCATATTTTTCCTCTAATGAATTGTATAAAATATGCAAATAAACGAGTTGAAGCTGCTACTGAATTGATAACAGTCCTATATCCTTTGGATAATCCAATTAATCCAAAGTAATATATTATGTCGTGTGTTTCTCTGTCCCTATCTTTCTCCCTTCATATTCTCTCTAATCATTCCTTCTCCTTCTCCTCTCCTATTATCCCCCCCTTCCTCCCTTTCTGTTTCCCCTCCCTCATTTTCTTTCCTTCCCCTCCTTTTCCTTTATCTCCCTTCCCTCCTTTTTTTTCCCTCCTTCTCCTCCATTTTTTCCCCTCCCCTTCTCCTTTCATTCCATCCCTCTCCTCTCTTTCTTCTCCCTCCCTCTCCTCCTGTTCTTTTCCCTCCCCCTCCATATATCCTTTACTTCCGTCCCCACCCCTACAGCACCCTTCAGCCATTCTGTCTATTGCTGAGATTAGCGCAATGCGATTTCATAGCATTTGCTTGTTTGTTTGGGCGCAAATTCTGTGCTATCATCAGACGGGAATTCTATTGGATTACTCCACTTTCAACATTTTGTTTATTTAATAAATCAAACAAAATAGGAATATTGCTAAAATATGACCGATTTTCTTACTCACTTTCAAGTTTGATTTAATTTTAATACAATATATTTATATATTATTAAACACATGATTGATTTCATAGAATTTAGTATGTTGAGTGAGAGAAATGATTAGAATTGGTGGAAATTTTTTATTCAAATTCTTACTTCTTGATAATAGATGATAATGATAATAAATGAAATCTATCTAAATATATTTTATTTGTATTTTCAGAATTGGTCTCTGAATTAATTTCCACGATACAAATAAATAAAATAGACATAGGGTACACTCTTAGCTAATGAACATTATCTTACTACCGGTGATATAACAAAAACTATACAATAATTATTACTTATCTCATTAAATTAATTTTTAAATAATTTCTTTTTTTATATGACCGAAAATTTAAAAGAATCTGATAGCTTGAAACTTCCACTACTACGTCTCGTCTATAAAAATTGGCATCACTGATATATTTTTATTTGTTTCTCAAAGAGACTTTGTCATCTCGATGTTATTTTTGTTGCTGTAAGGCGTTGACACATGACAAAGTTTCTCTAACTTGAACGATTTAGATAACTTTGTTGTACATCATTATCTGTATCACATATTGTGTCAAACTATTTGATAATATCATAGCGATATAAATATCTTATTTAGAAATAAATCTAATTGATGTTAAATTCTTTCTTTCGTTAGTAAAGTTTCATCATGGCTACAGTTTGTTGTATTATGGTTGCAGTTTTCTGTATCATGGCTACAGTTTTCTGTATCATGGCTACAATTTTCTGTATCATGGCTACAGTTTACTGTATCATGGCTACAATTTTCTGTATCATGGCTACAGTTTACTGTATCATGGCTACAGTTTTCTGTATCATGGCTATTGTTTTCTGTATCATGGCTACAGTTTTCTGTATCATGGCTACAGTTTACTGTATCATGGCTACAGTTTTCTGTATCATGGCTATTGTTTTCTGTATCATAGCTACAGTTTTCTGTATCATGGCTACAATTTGTTGTATTATAATTACAGTTTGCTGCATCATGGCTACAGTTTGCTGCATCATGGCTACAGTTTGCTGCATCATGGCTACAGTTTGCTGCATCATGGCTACAGTTTACTGTATCATGGCTACAGTTTGCTGCATCATGGCTACAGTTTGCTGCATCATGGCTACAGTTTGCTGCATCATGGCTACAGTTTGCTGCATCATGGTTTAACCCTATAACGCCCATGACATGTTGTAGGTCCAATTTTTTTGATCGAACAATGTTAGATAGACAAACTATTTAAGCAAGAATTTGTTTAAAAAATCACTTTAACTTTAATTTTTATATAGTCTATTGTCCTTTGGGAAGAACTTTCAGTGGTTCAACGTCTAAAATCATTATGTGGAATAGACTTCATATATTTTGTACGCTTCAAATTGCCAGCATATGATTATATTGAATAAATTGACACATTATTTGATGATATTTCTAATGTCCTCTATAAAGGACTGTGGTCGTTAAAGAGTTCAGTTGGCTGTGTCTTAGATATAGTTTGAATCTTGGCTAGAGTTTGCTGTATATTGGCCAGGATTTGCAGTGTCATAGCTACAATTTACTGTATAACGATTACGTGATCCAAATAATAATATTTTAGATAGTAGTCTCACACATTGCAATATTTCAGCCTAATACAATGGTAATTAATTAATTATATACACAATTCAAATTAATAAAATTGTCTTTAATATTAACTATTGTTCCGTGTGAATGAATTAGTACACATCTTATTGTAGACTTTTACACTTTAGTTTTCTCGAATTGAAAACATAAACATTGCAGTACATCATCAAAAATAAAAGTCTGGCTATTATAATTAGAGTAGTGTTATGATAATTAAAAATGTGAAATATCGTTAGTATATTACCCAGGTGAGAAAGATTTATAGTGGGATATTGAGACAATAATCCTGAATATATATCCTTCTTGTCAGGGTAATGTATCGTTTATAATAATATATTGCTTATTTAAACAAACTTTGTTTTCAAGGTATAAGAAAACATGTAGATATAAGAATACTTGCTTGATACCATATGGTAACTTTGAAAAGTTAATTGGGTTAAACACTATTGACTTCATTTAAATGTCATAACAGGTAAAATAGGACTTTTGGTGCAATTCTTCCCCAACTTCTCCATAATGATAAGTTAGTTAAATGAGGACCGTGCCTATGAACGCTGAAAGAAGGAAAAAAATGTACAAATTCACTGTCAAAGAAAAGTATCTCCTCATGATGTTACTTCCTCAAGTCACGATTTATTTTAAAATTTTATAAATTTGTTATCGTGCTCCCACATCAATTTTAAAATATGTGCAAACATCACAATTAGTAAAATAAATTAATGAAAATTGTAAAATTAGTAAACTATGAGAATATTATCACAGATTCAGTTTTATTTGACTGTTTATCAACTAATATATTGAACAAAATTATTTTTATAAAAGCAATAGGTAATTTGTACAGAGTATACAGAGTAGATGGGAATCCATTCCAGATAGAAACAACATAAAATAAAGATATCCTGAGAAATAGTTCTATGCATATTAGGGAAATTAAGTTGGTTAGTATTGACAAATTTGGTATGATAATGAATTGGAATAGGATATCAATATCAGTACATTACAGCTGTGGTTTTTCACGGAAACAAAATATCTATGTATGGACATAAAGTCCATGATTGTATCAGTATAAAGATGTAAAATCTTCAAAATATCGAACTGTTTCAATTCTCACTACATAGCCATGGCTACTGTTTGGCCACCTGAAACTCAATTAATTATGTACTGATATATTGGTGAAAAATATAATAATATAAAAATAGATTATTGTATAATGATGAAGATATTTGAATAACAAATGACCTGAAAATCTCATATCATTCATATGGACAGTAAAATAAAGACTATAATCGATTGTTACACCCTGAAATATTCAGCTATCTACCCTATTAATTGACGATGCTCTAAAATTTAAATAATAACGTTATTTAAATTTGGAAGCAAAGACCGATTAGTGAAAATCATATACAGTGTTTTTGATGCATTCAATGAGAGTATTCGATATCAACCAGCCTTCCATTTTCGTCAATGAAGCATTAAGTCTTTCACTACCGATGGGTGGTATTCCACCCATAACTTTTTTCTCTAAAAAATCAATCTATCATCAAATTCATATAAAAATACTAAAAAGCTGTTTATATTTTGAAGAATAAGAGTTATTTGAAAATATAAGCTTCTTCTTTAAAATATAAACAGTTTTTAGTATAGACATATGAATTTGAAAATATATTGATTTTTAGAGAGAAAAATATGTGTGGGATACCATCATCGGGAGTGAAAGATTTAAGGTTACTGAAATCACTTGGCAGATGCGTTGTATCGTCTCTGCATAGAGAATACATTTCAGCTTGTTGACTGTTGTCTCAAAAAGCTGCCAAGTAAAACACAGTGCGTGTGACTGTCTTTTTTTATTCGGCAGCTGGTTTCGAGACAGTGATTTTGGGTATTTGGGCTTATTACGTAGTATGAATCAAGATACGTGCATGAAGTGCTATTATGTAATTGCAACATAAGTAGATATTTGTAACAATTCACAAAAGGTACGGGAACAAAAAGCTAGGTTCGATACAACTGCGTATATGCTCAAAACACAGTCTAACCTAACAGATGTTTTCAAAATTTCAAGTTTCCTTTATTGCTTCTGTATCCCATGTCCTATGATAGCAAGAGGACAGATCATATGTGAATGATAAAAACAATATTAGTTTACATTGTCACAATTAAGTTCTGGTCAATAGTGGTACAAATGTGTACCAATACGTAGTCGACGTGTTAAATTGAAACTGAATATTAATGAACTGAGAACTGATTCCTAATGTACTCCAATATTTATATTTGAAACATTCCTAGTTACTTTTTGAATAGATTAGTAGTATAAACAATATCAAACTTTAAACTAACACAAATAATCCTATTGTATCCTTAGATCCTATTGTACATCATTGACCCATAATCCTATTGTACATCATTGACCCATAATCCTATTGTACATTACTGATCCATAATCCTATTGTACATCATTGACCCATAATCCTATTGTACATCATTGACCCATAATCCTATTGTACATCATTGACCCATAATCCTATTGTACATCATTGACCCATAATCCTATTGTACATCATTGA
This sequence comes from Caprella mutica, assembly GCA_947561585.1. Classification (NCBI taxonomy): domain Eukaryota; kingdom Metazoa; phylum Arthropoda; class Malacostraca; order Amphipoda; family Caprellidae; genus Caprella; species Caprella mutica. The sequence goes on from CANNZV010002900.1 coordinate 60,820, forward strand.
CCCATAATCCTATTGTACATCATTGACCCATAATCCTATTGTACATCATTGACCCATAATCCTATTGTACATCATTGACCCATAATCCTATTGTACATCATTGACCCATAATCCTATTGTACATCATTGACCCATAATCCTATTGTACATCATTGACCCATAATCCTATTGTCATCATTGACCCATAATCCTATTGTACCTCATTGACCCATAATCCTATTGTACATCATTGACCCATAATCCTATTGTACATCATTGACCCATAATCCTATTGTACATCATTGACCCATAATCCTATTGTACATCATTGACCCATAATCCTATTGTCATCATTGACCCATAATCCTATTGTACATCATTGACCCATAATCCTATTGTAGATCATTGACCCATAATCCTATTGTACATCATTGACCCATAATCCTATTGTACATTACTGATCCATAATCCTATTGTACATCATTGACCCATAATCCTATTGTACATCATTGACCCATAATCCTATTGTACATCATTGACCCATAATCCTATTGTACATCATTGACCCATAATCCTATTGTACATCATTGACCCATAATCCTATTGTACATCATTGACCCATAATCCTATTGTACATCATTGACCCATAATCCTATTGTCATCATTGACCCATAATCCTATTGTACATCATTGACCCATAATCCTATTGTAGATCATTGACCCATAATCCTATTGTACATCATTGACCCATAATCCTATTGTACATTACTGATCCATAATCCTATTGTACATCATTGACCCATAATCCTATTGTACATCATTGACCCATAATCCTATTGTACATCATTGACCCATAATCCTATTGTACATCATTGACCCATAATCCTATTGTACATTAATTGATTAAACAAGATAAGAAAAGTGAGCAAAGGAAACATCAGGAGCTCCTTAACGGATTCTATCAAATTACTGTCATCTTTCTGAAACATGATAAAACATATTGTGGATGTTGTTCCTCTTTTTCAATTCTAGAAATACTTATTAATATATTTTAAGGTAAGTTTGACATTTCATTTCATCTTGAAATAATATTGGCCTCTGCGTTTATAATCCTCATTAATTATTATTATACTGATAGAAAATTTGAAGGTTTGAATAATGATCTGAATTCAAATGCAGGAGTGATTTTACATTAAAATTTTGAACATATTATTTTATTTTAAACTGGGTTAATTTTCTTTACAGACTGACAAATTTATTTCTATTAAATTAAAATTTCAAAGACAATATAAAAATATATTTAAAATGAATTTGAATCAAAAGTACACATTTGATATATTTCCAAATGAACTGAAATATAACTGTTTAAGTCATTGCACTAGTAGAATAGCGTATCCATTTCTAGTGAAAAGATATAAAGTTACTTTATCTTCGCAAACAGTCTGCTATCATTTAATGCAAAGTTCCATGACAGAAAAGTTGTCAGAAAAAGTTAGAGAATGTGAAAAAGTTACACCACTTTGATGATTGGCAAAGAAAAGAGAGCGAGGGGGAGTGAAGGAGAGTAAATTAGAGTGAGGGAGAGTGAGAGAGTGAGGGGGGAGTGAAGGAGAGTGATGGAGAGTGAGGGGGAGTGAAGGAGAGTGAGGAAGAGTGAGGGATAGTGATGGAGAATGAGGGAGTCACAATGATAAAGGTACCTTCAAAAGCCACAATATGACCATCCAAGAAAGGCCCCTGTGCACAGCCAGTTGTGCTACTCGACGTTGGATTATTAACGGAGCATGGTGAATCTCTCTCCATCACTCCCCACTTGGAGCCTTTGCACTCAAACCGTACTCTAAAACATGACATAAGAAGAACCTCCTCCATACGTAGGAAGACAGTTTTCGTACAATCATGGGCTACAAATTTTGTCCTGTACTTGGTCAGTCACACTCACCAATCACTGCCCCCCTCACAGGGGCCACCCGAAGACAGTCCCTGAGACGGCGAGAGGACGCAGGGTGTGACCTAATATCTCTTGCCACGTAAAGGCGTCAGGTTTTTTCACTAGATATAGAAGAGTAGAATTTTTGCTCTAAACCAGGGATGGGCAAAGGTGCAGTCTGGGAGGTGCACATGAAGCAACTGCCACTGACCACACATCTGCTCTTGCTCAGAAAAGATCAACAACAAAAGGTCACAGCAAACACTCTCCCAGTGAGAATCTCGTCCAGGCCTCTTTTAAAAGAGTCAATCGATGGAATAATGACAATTTCGGCTGGAAGTCTGTTCCAGAGGTTGCAGACTTTCACCAGCATGAATTTTTCCAGTTGAGCAGTGCTGAACCGAGGTGGAACCACTTTCACACCGTGGTTACGAGTGGGGTTTTGGAACAAAACGAAGTAGTCATGGGGGCCAACCTCAGATATCCCCTAAGGATTTTTAAACTCTTTATGAGGTGAACCCTCATACGCCGTTGCTCTAGAGTAAAATGAGCGAGATCTTCCAATCTTCCTGTCGCTTCACATCTGTGCGCAGTGTCAGCGACCAGAGTTGGACCGCATACTCCAGTAGTGGTCTTACAAGGGGTGACCGGTCCATTCGCCAAAATCAAATTCGCCGAAAACACATTCGCCGCAAACAAATTCGCCGAAAACAAATTTGCCAAAATCAAATTCGCCGAAAACATATTCGCCGAACGTCCCTTTTCCCTGAAAAATATGATTATTTAAAAAGGTAAACAAGTTTATCTCATATGTCCATATGAAATTACATATAGATGAACTTACATATAGCTATTTGCTCTTATAAAATATTGACAATATGGAGAAATGTATTTGAGTACAAAAAGGAAGTTGACATAAAAGATTTATTCCTAGTTTTTCGAGATGTTCAATCTCGAAAATTAAAGATTTAGGTATATTTAATCCATTTATTCTAACATAAACTTTTCATTTTTTTAAAATGAGTTGCTGAACAAAATTGATTTCGACTTCCTTTTTGTACTCAAATACAATTCTCTATATTGTCAATATTTTATAAAAGGAATAGTTATATGAATATTCTTAAAACTAAGAAATAAATATGTCTTAACTGTATCTTCAAAAGTTGTTATACGAATTTAAATATACGAATTTAAAGTTAGGTAGAATTTTTTATGGGTCACCCTGTAGTTACAGTGAAAGCTTCACGAGCAACTCACAGTAGCAGACTGATTCTACAATGTATATAGAAGGATTAGAATAAAGTGAGACCAACACAAAAGAGAATTCATTGTCTTTTGTAACCGATAATTGTACACAGAAAATAGGATTAACATATAGTTAATAAACTGACACAAATAATGCAGCAATAACATTATATGAGTTAATTAAAATAACGTAAATTCCATAAAGTTTAATCAATAATTAAGTAAAATATAATAAAGTTATTTCTACACTTATATTTAAGTTTATCTATATGTAATTTCATCTGGACATACGAGATAAATTTGTATACCTTTTTCTTAATCATATTTTCGGCGAATGTGACGTGCGGCGAATGTGTTTTCGAAGAATTGACCTAGAAACTTACAAGGGAGTTATAGAGGGTTAGTACAGTCTCCCTATTTGGAATGTAAACTGTCTCTTGATTTATCAAAGGATCATGTTTACCTTCTTTTCAACATCTAAACACTCTAAATAAACAAAATACCAAGATCTCTTTGTCCATCAGTAGGCATGATAGGGGCCCCGAGAAAACTTAAGTTGGCATCAAGGCTCCGAGAGCCCACATGGAGCACTCTACACTTTTTTACGTTGAAAGACATCTGCCACGAATCCGACCAGTCTCCAGTGAGTGAGAATGAGGGAGAGAGAGTGAGGGATAGTGGGAGAGAGAGGGGGGGGGGGGAGAGTGTTGGAGTTGGAGAGTGAAGGAGAGTGGGGGAGAGTGACGGGGAGTGGGAGAGAGTGGGAGAAAGTGGGTGAGAGTGATTGAACGAAATATAGAATATTGGATAGTATTTTCTGCTCCAAATAATACATCTTTCACATTAAATATTTAAAGAGTATTAAAATACAATATTATTACCTATATTTTTAAATATTATTACCAACATTTTAAATTTCATGCCCTTCATTTTCATGAGTTGAGATGACAGAACTTAAAAGAATATGCATTACCAGCCAATTTTCTGCTGCAGCGGAGTAGCTTTTCGACTGCCACGCTGTCGCATCGGATTGGGTTGAATTACGATACTAAATTGGACTGTGCTTTCGGATCAGAAGAGTGCGAATTATATTTCGAACGAACAGTCGATGAGGATTCAGATATTATAGATTTCATATATGAAATATTTGATAAGTACCGACTTATTGGATATTTTTAGCATGTATAAAAGATTATCATTTAACTTTAATTTTATTTGGTATACATGAAGCCCTCAGGTAATATGGATAACAATTGAATACTTCATTATATAGGGTGATCCATAAACTGTTTGTTAATAGAATGAAAACTGAAGAACCTAGAATATTCAAACAAGTTTTATTAGAAAGAATACATCTTGGAGATTAATTTTGATTAAGTTTGGATTACGCAGAGTCATTTCTTCGTGTTAGTGATAATAATTTATTTATTAAGAACGTAAATTTTTCAAATCAAGTGCAATTTCATCTATGAGGGGGAGTTAATAGACGGTATTTAAGGATTTGGAGTACCGAAAACACCAGAAAAACTTCAGCATTCAATATTTTTTTATTATCTCAACTCCTGTTTGAAATCTTCAGGAAATGTTTGCATGTAACCGTGAAAAGAAAACATCTTGTCGAGAAAAGTATGGCTGGCTATCATTGAAAATATATTTTTTTATAACTTAGTTTAAACAAATATTCAGAATGTATACTTCCTATTTGAAATTGTTTCAAAACTCTAAGTTTCTTCGTTTATATTCCAATAACAATTTTAGGGGTCAGATGCTTATGGATTATCCTGTATGATCTAAAATGCAGAACATTTCTGAAGACCAGTTTTCCATTTTCATAATTTTTCTTTTATTATCACTTGTCTTCGAATATTTTGTATATTTTCAAAGACCATTAATATATTTAACCATTTTTTATATTTTGTTCATATAGTTTCCATATTTTCTATACATTCTCTCCATCACAACAGACCAATTCAAGACAAACATACTCCCTCTCCCTCTTGGTATGAATATCAGCTAATACATTACCTATCAGCCAATACATTACCTATCAGCCAATACATTACCTATCAGCCAATACATTACCTATCAGCCAATACATTACCTATCAGCCAATACATTACCTATCAGCCAATACACTACCTATCAGCCAATACACTATATATCAGCCAATACACTATATATCAGCCAATACACTATATATCAGCCAATACATTACATATCAGCCAATACATTATATATCAGCCAAAACATTACCTATCAGCCAATACATTATATATCAGCCAATACATTACCTATCAGCCAATACATTACCTATCAGCCAATACATTACCTACCAGCCAATACATTACCTATCAGCCAATACATTACCTATCAGCCAATACATTATATATCAGCCAATACATTACCTATCAGCCAATACATTACCTATCAGCCAATACATTACCTATCAGCCAATACATTATATATTAGCCAATACATTACTTATCAGCCAATACATTACCTATCAGCCAATACATTACCTATCAGCCAATACATTATATATCAGCCAAAACATTACCTATCAGCCAATACATTACCTATCAGCCAATACATTACCTATCAGCCAATACATTATATATCAGCCAATACATTACCTATCAGCCAATACATTATATATCAGCCAATACATTACCTATCAGCCAATACATTACCTATCAGCCAATACATTATATATCAGCCAATACATTACCTATCAGCCAATACATTATATATCAGCCAATACATTACCTATCAGCCAATACATTACCTATCAGCCAATACATTACCTATCAGCCAATACATTATATATCAGCCAAAACATTACCTATCAGCCAATACATTACCTATCAGCCAATACATTATATATCAGCCAATACATTACCTATCAGCCAATACATTATATATCAGCCAATACATTACCTATCAGCCAATACATTACCTATCAGCCAATACATTACCTATCAGCCAATACATTATATATCAGCCAATACATTTCCTATCAGCCAATACATTACCTATCAGCCAATACATTACCTATCAGCCAATACATTACCTATCAGCCAATACATTACTTATCAGCCAATACATTACCTATCAGCCAATACATTACCTATCAGCCAATACATTATATATCAGCCAATACATTATATATCAGCCAATACATTACCTATCAGCCAATACATTATATATCAGCCAATACATTACCTATCAGCCAATACATTACCTATCAGCCAATACATTACCTATCAGCCAATACATTACCTATCAGCCAATACATTACCTATCAGCCAATACATTACCTATCAGCCAATACATTATATATGAGCCAATACATTTCCTATCAGCCAATACATTACCTATCAGCCAATACATTATATATCAGCCAATACATTATGTATCAGCCAATACATTATGTATCAGCCAATACATTATTGGACATCAATGCGAGTAACTCTCATTGCGTCTCTTATTTTTCTTCCTAATCCGGCTCAGATAGAGATGTTCAATTCCGTTAATTAAATCAATCTGTAAAGATCAGAGAACAAGAAATAAATCTTATATAAAATATATATATTTTTAGAGATTTTAAAATACGGATTTTTGAAAAATTTCTAATGATCATAAATCTAAATTTGCATTTATTTAGGCATGCAGAATATGCAAAAGTAATACACTCAATATATGATTTTGTAACTTTCAAAGTATATAACATGGTGAGATATAATCCTCTTTGGTGCCTAATACTTCCATTGATTTAGTATTCTCCTTCAGTATTTTCTCCACTTTAATGGTAACAGGTGAGAGGAAACATAGTACCTTATATTGCAGTGATTTTATAATCAACGTACTTCGTGAGCAGTAAATAATTTAAAACAAAACTGTTGACATCTGTTCTCACACAATTTATCGTTAGAAACTAAAGTAAAGTCGGAACGAAAATTAAACGTAGCAGATAATTCTAGTACATTTAAGGGGACCGCCCGTGAAGAGGTCTCGACATTGTATCATTTATTTTTTATTTCATAAATAGATACCTAACAACCCTATAAATGATTGTACAAAAAATCAGAACTCTAGAGTGTGCCTGTGTGACGCTATGCACCTGGAGAGAGGGGTGAGGGGGTGGGTATATAGCACTCTGTTAGCATGAATAACTCGTTATCTATGGGTCTAATCGAAAAAATGCTATGAACGAAAACGTTAGGAAATTCAATTTTATATATAAGTGCGAAGTTTCAGAACCGTAGCTTCATATTTTTTCTTCAAAAACATGGTCGGTAGCATGAATACCATTTTGATGCACTTCAAAATAGCTACATATTTTGGTATTCAAACATGGACCTCTAATACAGTTTTGAAGCTACAGGTTTGAGGTTATTTTCATTCAATTTTCCCTGGTTATTCTCTATAATATGTTTGAAAGCGATTTTTGAATTTTGAATTTTTTTTTCGAAATATAAACTTAATTTTTTTTTTATATTTTTTCAATTTTTCGAAAAAAAATTGAAATTCAAAAATCGCTTCAACCGACTTGTAAAGAATGGTATGGGGAAGCGAATGAAAAAAACGCAAAGCTGTAGCTTCAAAACTGTATTAGAGGTACATGTTTGAACACCAGTTTGAAATTCGTTCGAAATTTGAATAACTTGTTTTCTATGCGTCTAATTGAAAAAAAGCCAGAAAAAAAAAAGTAGCTTGTGCATTGTAGCTTGGTGAGACGTGCATTGTAGCTTGGTGAGACGTGTATTGTAGCTTGGTGAGACGTGCATTGTAGCTTGGTGAGACGTGTATTGTAGCTTGGTGAGACGTGCATTGTAGCTTGGTGAGACGTGTATTGTAGCTTGGTGAGACGTGCATTGTAGCTTGGTGAGACGTGCATTGTAGCTTGGTGAGACGTGAATTGTAGCTTGGTGAGACGTGTATTGTAGCTTGGTGAGACGTGTATTGTAGCTTGGTGAGACGTGCATTGTAGCTTTGTGAGACTTGAATTGTAGCTTGGTGAGACGTGAATTGTAGCTTGGTGAGACGTGCATTGTAGCTTTGGTGAGCATTGTAGCTTGGTGAGACGTGTTTTGTAGCTTTGTGAGACTTGAATTGTAGCTTGGTGAGACGTGCATTGTAGCTTGGTGAGACGTGTTTTGTAGCTTTGTGAGACGTGCATTGTAGCTTTGTGAGACTTGAATTGTAGCTTCGTGAGACGTGCATTGTAGCTTCGTGAGATGTGAATTTTAGCTTCAATTTAAAATTCAAATTAAATAGCATAAATTAAAAAATTATTAAGGAAAATTATTAATTTTAAAGTGTAATACATTTCCAATAGCATACATACCAAAAATGTACAGAAAAATTAAATGATCAACATTCAATGATTTCCTTGATATTTCAAGAAATTCATGAAACAATGGCGAAATGGAAGAGAAAATACCTCCCACAATGAAACAATAGAGGGGTAGAAATACAAACTGGATTAGTGCTACCAAATTGAAATGGACTGAACAAACTAAATAAACGGGGTTATGCAAAGCTTGAAAAATCTTAACCTTTTATAACATAAGGTGACCTGTATGCCCGCTTTCAAATTATGTATTTTGCGGGTTTTTTGAAATTACTATCATTTAATAGAACACTTGTATACACTTACATTAGTTAAACAGAATTGCAATTTTTTTTCAAAAAAAAAAAATTACCTAATATATCATAAAAATTTCTAACAGAATATCATAAAAATTCTCGTTTTTACACACTAACATAATTACAGGTTAATTATCCTCTCTAGGTTCCTATAAAAAGAATTAGTTCATTGCATATTATAGTAAAACCATGATCATTGAACTCAAATAATATATTCGGGATACATTATTAAGGTTTCATAATAGACGCTGAAGAAAAAGATTAAATGCTCATTGTTATGATTTCCTATTAGGAAATCATATTGCAGTGTATTAAGTAAAAATGTATAAATATAGGCTATCAAAATTCATGAAGTGGACAGAAAAACGGTTAGGATTGACTGAAACAAAAATTTTCTTGAAGGGACTCTTTATAATTGTTCAGTGTCCAAACTATCTATCTTTAGTTCGTACAACAAGAGTGACAAACACTGTCCACACTATCAATCAGCTCTTCGTACAACAAGAATGACAAACACTGTCCACACTATCAATCTTTAGTTCGTACAACAAGAATGACAAACACTGTCCACACTATCGATCTTTAGTTCGTACAACAAGAGTGACAAACACTGTCCACACTATCAATCTTTAGTTCGTACAACAAGAGTGACAAACACTGTCCACACTATCGATCTTTAGTTCGTACAACAAGAGTGACAAACACTGTCCACACTATCAATCTTTAGTTCGTACAACAAGAGTGACAAACACTGTCCACACTATCAATCTTTAGTTCGTACAACAAGAGTCACAAACACTGTCCACACTACCAATCTTTAGTTCGTACAACAAAAGTGACATACACTGTCCACACTATCAATCTTTAGTTCGTGAAACAAGATTGAAAAACACTGTCCACACTATCGATCTTTAGTTCGTACAACAAGAGTGACAAATACTGTCCACACTATCAATCTTTAGTTCGTACAACAAGAGTGACAAACACTGTCCACACTATCGATCTTTAGTTCGTACAACAAGAGTGACAAATACTGTCCACACTATCAATCTTTAGTTCGTACAACAAGAGTGACAAACACTGTCCACACTATCAATCAGCTCTTCGTACAACAAGAATGACAAACACTGTCCACACTATCGATCTTTAGTTCGTACAACAAGAGTGACAAACACTGTCCACACTATCGATCTTTAGTTCGTACAACAAGAGTGACAAATACTGTCCACACTATCAATCTTTAGTTCGTACAACAAGAGTGACAAACACTGTCCACACTATCGATCTTTAGTTCGTACAACAAGAGTGACAAATACTGTCCACACTATCAATCTTTAGTTCGTACAACAAGAGTGACAAACACTGTCCACACTATCAATCAGCTCTTCGTACAACAAGAATGACAAACACTGTCCACACTATCGATCTTTAGTTCGTACAACAAGAGTGACAAACACTGTCCACACTATCAATCTTTAGTTCGTACAACAAGAGTGACAAACACTGTCCACACTATCAATCTTTAGTTCGTACAACAAGAGTCACAAACACTGTCCACACTACCAATCTTTAGTTCGTACAACAAAAGTGACATACACTGTCCACACTATCAATCTTTAGTTCGTGAAACAAGATTGAAAAACACTGTCCACACTATCGATCTTTAGTTCGTACAACAAGAGTGACAAATACTGTCCACACTATCAATCTTTAGTTCGTACAACAAGAGTGACAAACACTGTCCACACTATCGATCTTTAGTTCGTACAACAAGAGTGACAAATACTGTCCACACTATCAATCTTTAGTTCGTACAACAAGAGTGACAAACACTGTCCACACTATCAATCTTTAGTTCGTACAACAAGAGTGACAAATACTGTCCACACTATCGTTCTTTAGTTCGTAGCTGATGAATGACAAACACTAAAGTGTACTTTCACTGTCCACACGTAGAGTTTGCAAATTATTACGCTGAGAAATAATTATTAAGTATTTAAATCAAAAGAGTTTCAGATAGATATTTAAAACCTAGTAATTCAATGGTATTACCTTGATGATTATAAATTTGTTTAATTCAATTTGTTTTACCTGTTTCAATTTTGTAATTTCTGTTATTGCATTATTCAACGTATACATTCTTTTTGTATTTTTTTAATTACCTTTAATCTAACACAAATCCCTAACGTGATCAACTCTCAACTTTTGGATTTATAAAAAATAAGAAATATGCAAATTTCGTCTTTTAATTATATTTTAGAAGTTTCTCTTTGAAATCATCACTTGAGAATCCGTGGATAATTAGATAAAAGACATTTCGTGAAATATTCTGACGACGGTACAAGTTTCAAAATTTCGCTGATTGTGACAGTATTTTGCTTTGATGTAGAATTATACTTCTACATCAAGAGAAAGGGAAAATGAGATATCTACATCAAGTGGATAAGACAATGAGAAAAATATATCTACATCGAGTGAATGGGAAGATGACAGATATATCTACATCAAGTGAATGAGAAAATGACAAAGATATCTACATCAAATGAATGAGAAAATGAAAAGATAGCTACATCAAGTGAATGAAAAAAGGACAAATATATCTACATGAAGTGAATAAGAAGATAATAAAAAAATATGTTGCAATTTTATATAAATAACGATAATTATCATCCGTATATGGGAATTGCACTAAAATGTAATCACTCAAACTATATAAAAAAATATTTCAAATTTCGTCAATTATGTAAAATATTTCTTGGTTCAAAGTCTCAATTTCTCTGAAATCTCAAAGTTAAATCGATTCTTGGAAGCAATCCCTAACGATTTAATATATTATGCTTAGTCATCACTTTCTTTATTGGAAGATATGGTGGGGTATCGTCATACAGAAAATATATAGTCATATGAAATAAAGTTTTATAATTTATTTACTCTGCTATATGATGTATAGGGTTGTGACAATATGTGTTTAGAATCATAGATATTAAGAATATCATAGACGAAACGAAATAAATGGTATCGAATACTATATACCGCTGGTTTAGAACGATTGAATAGTCTTTAATTCAATTCGTCTATAATATTTTCAGGATCTATGATTTAAACGCATATTGTCACAAGCCTATTGATGTATATACATCATTTGTCCTAAAATGTTATATTAATAACGGAGATAGTCAAGTCTGATATTCAAAATATCATCTATCATCGATGATAAGTGATTAGACGAATCATTGATCAACTCTGAACTTTTGGATTTATAAATAATCCTATATGCAAATTCTGTCTTTTAATTATAAATTTTATGTTTCTCTTTGAAATAATCACTTCAGAATCCGTAGGTTATTAGATAAAAGACATTTCTGACGAAATCGATGGTATAATTATATAGTCGGACGATTACAACACAACCAAATTATAATTTTCAAACTTGGTTCTCCCCATCTATTCCCACTCTTCGTATGTCCCATTCGAGTGGTGTAGCAAAAGCTTAACTCCACTCGAGAGGGACAGAGCGGTAAATTTGTACGCACACTCTACAATCTATTGAATAGGCTTCAACTTGTTAAATTCACATCTGTGGGCACTGATGAAACCAAGAAAATATATTATTTTAGTTGAAATACGTTAGAACTCATCCATAGTGGAACTCATCCATAGTGGAACTCCTCCATAGTGGACTCCGCTATAGTGACTATAGAGTGTAGAGTCATAAGTAACAGAATAACCTCATATAATGAACAAATTTTCTTTAGTCTGCCATAAAAAGGCAATTTGTTTTAGAAAACTGAGGGTATTCATGGCAGAGTAAAGATAATTTGTTAATTAAACGTTGTGATTCTCTTACTCAGGACTCTACGTTAACTGTCGCATCTCTTGAGCAAATTTAATATTTTTCAAAAAAGTATTTAGCTGCTGATTGCAAATTTACTTTTAGTTCTCACAATGAATTGAATCATGAAATTATTCCTAAGACATGACATAGAATATTCCTATAAAAAGACTGATTCCATTTGGTTAAAACTCAGTCTTGAATATCGAGTGATTCAAACTAACAAGAAAATATTTACACAGTATCTACAAACTTTGAGAAAAAATTAAAGGTTTGCGCCTTGAATAAATATATAATACAATCAAAAACTTCACTGTAACATTGTTATGGATATTACCGTGTGTGGATACTTGGCCGAAGGATAATTGAAAAAGTAGATTTAACTGAAATTTAATCGAACGGACATATGGCCGATAGAATTTTTATTTAATGTGTATCCATATTACGAACTGCAGCCTTAATTTAATTATTATTTTTATTTCCATGGAAATGAAAGTCATTATATAAAAAGGAAGATAAATTCTAATATGTACATAATGTGTATCCATATTATAAACTATACGAATTTACAAACTTTAAATTCGTATATTTCAACAACAATTGTAGGTTCAGTTTTCTTTCAAGTACCATTTTGTTAATACCTTCTTCCATCCACAGTTAAATTTTTCAAGTTTTATTCATTTTTGTGAATATAATAACTATTTTATTAATGGGTGATAAAATGGCTTTGCGCAAATGGGCAGCAAACAAACAATGAAGCAAGTTGAAACACTAAAAATATTTTTATCAGACAACAACCCATTAATAAAACAGATTTATTCCCAGGTTTTATAGCATTCATATATCTATTCCTTTTATAAAATATTGACAATCTGAAGAAATGCAATTAGGTACAAAAAGAAAGGCACAAGTTTAAAAATTTTTAAGGGTCGTTCAGGTCGCAAGAAGACAGTACGATCTGAAAACAAAATCAATTTTGTTCAGCAAATCCTTTAGAAAAATATAACTTTTTCCGTATGAAGAAATGGTTTAATATCTCAGAAATTTGTTTCGATTTAAAAGAAGTTGTTGAACAATTCAGATCGTACTGTCGTACTAATACGAAAATATTAGAGGTAATTTAAACTCTGCGTTGAAGGTTTTTTCAGATTTCAAGCTTTCGAATAGAAAGATTTCTATTCATCATCAGGAGGAGGGTGGAAAAACCTGGACCTGACAATGAATTATTTAATAACATCAGAGAATTAATGTAGTAGTAACAAAATAGGTAGTAACGAAAAAAAATCTCTCCAATTTTTTCCCGTATTTGAGTATTTAATAGATTAATTAATATTAATAAATTATAGGGTAGATAACTGAAATAGAAAGACGGTTTCCAACATACAATCATTGGTCATAAAATTCATTGTCAGGTCGAGGTTTTTCACCCTCCTCCTGATGATGAATAGAAATCTTTCTATTCGAAGGCTTGAAAACTGAAAAAACCTTCAACGCAGAGTTTAAATGGCCTCTAATATATGGATTTCCCGTTAAATATGAATCTTTTCAATCTAATACAAAAATATATTTTGTATTTATGTCGAAAAAAAGTCAAGAAAGGCCGGTAAATTTAAAGGAATGACAGGTAAGATATAATTTTTTAAAAAGGATTTACTTAGAAAACGCAAGTCAAACTCATTAGGGTTAGGCAAATTCAAATACATTTTATTTTCTATTTCGTAGCTATTTAACATTGGTTAAAATTGAACTTCTTTTAGTAAAATATGTTAAAGTGACATTAAGATGATTTATATTTATATGAATTTCGTCTCACATTTAAAACTTTTAATTTACAATTTAAACCTAGAAATATATAATCAAACGGGGGAAATTCCACCTGGCAAATATTCGCCTGGCGAAAATCCACACTGGCAAAATTACGCCGGGCAAAAATCTACACCGGCAAAATTCCGCTGGGAAAAATTCTCAGAACCGCTTATACCAACTTTCCGAGTACTATGAGTGCTTTAAAAAATCTCAATGAGAATCACTCAATTTATACTCCACAAATAATAAATATATTCTTTATCTTCAATTTAATTATTCATATATTTAATTATCTTGAAATTTTTTTTCTTCATCTTTTTATTATTTTTACGCTCCATGATTTAAATCCTATTCAATTCATTTCAAATAAATTGTAATTCAGAGATTTCAATGTAAAAATATAAAAGTTAAGAACATAAAATTGAATAAAAGAACAATTTATTTTAGGTTGGCAAACTTTTTGTTCAAAATCAGATTTCAATGCTTCGTAAATTTTTCAGTTGAAATGGATTTTTTTTTCTAATAACTATCGTATTCCATATTTTGAAATATATAACTAAAACTTTCAAACCTCTGTCAATAAATTTGAATACTCGACGCTATGATATTATCGTTATTAATCAATTTATATTTCAATTTAAACATGTTATTCTTAACGGGCAAGTACACTAGTTACAAATATTGATACTATTGAGAACACGTTATTCTTAACTGGCAAATACACTAGTTACAAATACTGATACTATTGAGAACACGTTATTCTTAACTGGCAAATACACTAGTTACAAATATTAATACTATTGAGAACACGTTATTCTTAACGGGCAAGTACACTAGTTATAAATATTGATACTATTGAGAACATGTTATTCTTAACTGGCAAAAACTCTAGTTATAAATATTGATGCTATTGAGATCACGTTATTCTTAACGGGAGACTACACTAGTTACAAATATTGATGCTATTGAGAACACGTTATTCTTAACGGGCGATTGTACTAGTTACAAATATGGATACTATTGAGAACACGTTATAATTAACGGGCGACTACACTAGTTACAAATATTGATACTATATTGAGAACACGTTATTCTTAACGGGCAAGTACACTAGTTACAAATATTGATACTATTGAGAACACGTTATTCTTAACGGGCAAGTACACTAGTTACAAATATTGATGCTATTGAGAACACGTTATTCTTAACGGGCAAGTACACTAGTTACAAATATTGATGCTATTGAGAACACGATATTCTTAACGGGCAAGTGCACTAGTTACAAATTTTGATACTATTGAGAACACGTTATTCTTAACGGGCAAGTACACTAGTTACAAATATTGATGCTATTGAGAACACGTTATTCTTAACGAGCAAGTACACTAGTTACAAATATTGATACTATTGAGAGCACGTTATTCTTAACGGGCAAGTACACTAGTTACATATATTCATACTATTGAGAACACGTTATTCTTAACGGGCAAGTACACTAGTTACAAATATTGATGCTATTGAGAACACGTTATTCTTAACGGGCGATTGTACTAGTTACAAATATGGATACTATTGAGAACACGTTATAATTAACGGGCGACTACACTAGTTACAAATATTGATACTATTGAGAACACGTTATTATTAACGGGCAAGTACACTAGTTACAAATATTGATGCTATTGAGAACACGTTATTCTTAACGGGCAAGTACACTAGTTACAAATATTGATGCTATTGAGAACACGTTATTCTTAACGGGCAAGTACACTAGTTACAAATATTGATGCTATTGAGAACACGATATTCTTAACGGGCAAGTGCACTAGTTACAAATTTTGATACTATTGAGAACACGTTATTCTTAACGGGCAAGTACACTAGTTACAAATATTGATGCTATTGAGAACACGTTATTCTTAACGAGCAAGTACACTAGTTACAAATATTGATATTATTGAGAGCACGCTTTTCTTAACTGGCAAGTACACTAGTTACAAATATTGATATTATTGAGAACACGTTATTCTTTACGGGCAAGTACACTAGTTACAAATATTGATATTATTGAGAACACGTTATTCTTAACGGGCCAGTACACTAGTTACAAATATTGATATTATTGAGAACACGTTATTCTTAATGGGCAAGTACACTAGTTACAAATATTGATATTATTGAGAACACGTTATTCTTAACTGGCAAGTACACTAGTTACAAATATTGATATTATTGAGAACACGTTATTCTTTACGGGCAAGTACACTAGTTACAAATATTGATATTATTGAGAACACGTTATTCTTAACGGGCCAGTACACTAGTTACAAATATTGATATTATTGAGAACACGTTATTCTTAACGGGCAAGTACACTAGTTACAAATATTGATATTATTGAGAACACGTTATTCTTAACGGGCAAGTACACTAGTTACAAATATTGATGCTATTGAGAACACGTTATTCTTAACGAGCAAGTACACTAGTTACATATATTCATACTATTGAGAACACGTTATTCTTAACGGGCAAGTACACTAGTTACAAATATTGATATTATTGAGAGCACGTTTTTCTTAACTGGCAAGTACACTAGTTACAAATATTGATATTATTGAGAACACGTTATTCTTTACGGGCAAGTACACTAGTTACAAATATTGATATTATTGAGAACACGTTATTCTTAACGGGCCAGTACACTAGTTACAAATATTGATATTATTGAGAACACGTTATTCTTAACGGGCAAGTACACTAGTTACAAATATTGATATTATTGAGAACACGTTATTCTTAACGGGCAAGTACACTAGTTACAAATATTGATATTATTGAGAACACGTTATTCTTAACGGGCAAGTACACTAGTTACAAATATTGATATTATTGAGAACACGTTATTCTTAACGGCCTAGTACATTTGCAAGCATTATAACGTTTAATTTCCACAAAAGTTTGTCAAAGCAATATTGTCTTTTTATACAGTTCAAAACCCAAATTGCAGATCTCCAAAATGGCTTCAATCAACACCACTAACTAAGAAAGTGCAAAATAAAGACCTAAAACTATCTCTGGTCAAAGAACCCAGACTGATTGTAGCTTTGAAACTTTGGTAATTCAATATCCTTGATGTTGGTCAGTACTGTAGAAACGGAAAGTTAAGCCTGTGAAGTTTTGTATTTTCGGTGCAATTGATTCTAAATTGGTGGAACAGAGTTGGCTTGAGGTGTTAAATTACATTGATGGTCTTTCTTTGTTGGAATTTTTCTAACTTAGAAGTACAAACTTGAAAATGAAATACATCTTATCGCCAATATAGTTAGATATTGAGAAATATTTATCATTTTTCTATTCCTAAATGTATTATTAATCATATCCATTAATTGTAATTAAAAAATATATTTCTTCTTTAACAATTTAACAGAGGAAAACAGTTTTTACTCATTCATTTTTATCGTATTTTTTTCAGGAATAACAAAACAGTGTTTTTTTTCTTTTGTTTTTAAACACTATTTTCATAGGGAACGGATTATTGTATCTTTATTAAATGTTAATTCTATTCACTTGGCTAGAAATATTAGCTTTGCAGTAATTCAAAGGGTTCTACCCATTCACCGCCCCTTTCCTTCCTCCCTCTCCACCTCTAAGGCCTAGGTACAATGTTTGAGCAAGCCAGTCTAGGCCTACAGAAGGTAAATGAATTTCAAGTCTGAGGAGTATTGGAAACTGATCCAACCGATACTTTGTGGAGTCTGGCGAACTCTGATGTTATCATTTACCATTTAGACTGTGAAGGCATGTAGTTATGTGTCTTTATTATGTACTGTAAGTGAAAAGAGTCAGTTGGGTTTTTCTGTTCCCAAACATAAGAGAAAATTTAATCATGAAAGATATTATAGATATTATAAGATAAATTTTGCTAGGAAATTGAAGCTTTGTATAATATGATACGCTACTCTAATAAATTGTAGGTGCTATTGTTCTATATTATTTATCTTATTTCTACAAATAACACCAACTATTCCGAATACGTATAAGTCACATAAACAGTCTGTGGAAGTTCAATCGTGTTCGAGACATGTTCTAAGGCAAGAAGTAGTTCAAGTTTGTTTATTTGTTTGGTATATTGTCACTGCACTCTGAAAGTCGATCGCTGTGAGGTGGGAAAGATTATAATTCTCTTTAAAGTGTCTTATAAAACTGAGATAGGAAACCAGAGTAGTAATATTTCTCAGGACTGCATTGTCCTGATATTGGAACAATATAGGCAGTATTTCACTAATATTGGAGAAATGTAGGAACAATATTGAGGCAATGTTTTTCCAAGATATTACAACCTTGGAGATTCGTATGGAATAAAGTTAGAATGCAAAATACACGTAGTATTAATACATGATTGAAACTATGGAACCGGCCGATAACTTAGAATTTACCCTACATAGCGTGTTCAACAATTCGCAGCTTATTCAAAGATTAAGTTCTAACGAAGCTGTCGATTGATTCATTGCAATAGGTGCTGAATTTATGATGAATGTACTTTTCTACTTTGCTATTACATTTTCATATTTTATAAAATAAAGCTTACAAATATCTAATTACCTTTGCAAATTTGCTTAAGGTTGTAGTTTACCTGGCATTTATTTATATATTTAAACCTTGTTATTTGCATAACTGAAAAAACGTTCAACCAAATCGCATGAAATTTGATGAGACGATTGGTCCATGTCCAGTGACCTTCTGGTAGAATTTTGAGAGCGACCGGGTCAAAGGTCAAGGTCATGGTCATTTATAACTCAAAAAGTATTGAACTATATTGAATGAAACTTGGTGGGACGATTAGTCAATACATAGGAACCATTTATTAGATTTTAGGAGCGATTGGATCAAAGGTCAAAAATCAAGGTCAAGGCCAATAACTCAAAAGTATTCAACCAAATAGTCTGAAATTTTATGGGACGATTAGTTAATGTCCAGGAACCATCTAGTAGAATTTTGGGAGCTATCCGGGCAAAGGTCAAGGTCAATATTATTTATAACTCAATAACTCAAAAAGTAATGAACCATATTGCATGAAACTTGGTGGGACGATTGGTCATTATCCAGTCACCAGTTTATCAGATTTTGGGAGAGAACGGGTTAAAACGGTGGCGAAAGTATGCACTTTACCGAGTGCACAAAATCTAGTTTCCATACGTGTCTTGAAAGCTACATGATGAATGATGATGTTAGGTTGCACTATTTAGATATAAATGAATGCAGAAGTCCTATTTGTTATTGTTTAAAGTGATATATCTGTACTTTAATATTATTTTATTCTTGAGATTGTGACATTCTCATTGAATCTATCAGTTATAGTTTACCTCTGTTATATTATAAAATCTCACCATATTTCAGTCACTCTTCATCCAATCATATAGTTACCTTCGTAAATTTGCGGGAAGTTATATTTTATGCGGCATTTATTCATTTATAATCTTGTTATTCGCATAACTGAAAGAGTAGTCAACAAAATTGCCTGAAATTTGGTGGGACGATTGGTCATGGTCCATGAGCCTTCTGGTAAAATTTTGCGAGCGATCCGGTCAAAGGTCTAGGTCAAGTTCATTTATACCTCAATAAATCAAAGAATATTGAACCAAATTGCCTGAAATATATTGGAATGATTGGTCACTCTCCAGTGACCATTTGGTTAGATTTTGGTAGCGATCGGGTCAAAGATCAAGGTCAAAGTCAAATAGCACGCAACCAGATTGCCTGAAGTGAAATTTGGTGGAATGATTGATCATTATCCAGTTTATTCGATTTTGGGAGCGAATGGGTCAAAGGGTAAGAACAAGGTCATTTATAACTCAAGGATTACTGGATGGTCAAGGTCATTTATGATCGGCGGTGAAGGTATGCGCTCTACCGAGTGCCAGTTGTAATTTCTCATATTTTTCCTTCTCATTATAAATTAATTTATATTATTTTACCTTCTCGTTCAGTTTATTATACTTCATCTTCTCGTACAGTTTATTATACTTCATCTTCTCATTCAGTTTATTATACTTCATCTTCTCGTTCAGTTTATTATACTTCATCTTCTCGTTCAGTTTATCATACTTCATCTTCTCGTTCAGTTTATCATACTTCATCTTCTCGTTCAGTTTATTATACTTCATCTTCTCGTACAGTTTATTATACTTCATCTTCTCTTTCAGTTTATTATACTTCATCTTCTCGTTCAGTTTCTCATTGAGTTTAGTCTTATAGACCCTGTCCAATGTTTAACTCGTTTCACTTAATATCTCTCCTAACTCTCTCGTTCATCATTTTCCCATACAGTTTCAAGAGGTGCAATCTTCACACCTGTCATGTTACTCTGATGAGCAGTTGAGGGCTAAGCTGTTTCTAGACAGCTTCATCTCACCCATTATTGTGAACATTTGTTGTAGAGGTAGTACAGTAGGTAGCCAAGCTCATAATTATGTTGTAGCAAGTAGAAGAGGTACAATACTAGGTAGTTATGTTCATTTGTTGTAGCAAGTACAGGAGGTAGTATACCAGGTAGCCATGTTCATTTGTTGTAGCAAGTACAGGGGGTAGTATACCATGTAGCCATGTTCATTTGTTGTTGCAAGAAGAAGAGGTAGTATACCACGTAGCTATATTTCTAGGGACAACATTGTCCTAATTTTGTAGCAACATTGGCAATGTTTTAACAATATTGAGGCAATATTGCAATAATATTGTGACTATTTTTTTGTAATAATGTAGCAATATAATGATAAATTTATTGTAATATTATAGTGAAAATATTGTAATTTTTTTGGCAATATTGTAATAATAATAGAGAAATGTTGTTCTTAGAAACAATGTTATCTCAGATATGCCAACAATATTTTAGCTAAACATGGGCTCAGAAAATTACAGAGCATAATTTAGGTTTATCCGATGTGCCTATTAATAACTGTCTATGATAAAAAGTCATTGCTATAATAACATTATGAATTATACAATCGAATGAAGTTTATTATATGAATTCTGTAGTCAGATTGTCCCATGTAGTTTAAGCTCTCACTCATCCGCTTTGTATTTATAGTTGGTAAGTAATGATATTAATCTATGGCAATAAATTAAATTAAGACTCGCGTGACGGAATAAATTAGGGGCAGACTCGTAAAAAAGTCACATGTTGAGATAAGGGAGAAATATTAGCAATAGGGGACTTCATTTGCTTCTTTGCATTGGGCAAAAATCTATAATGCACTTAGCTCGTGTGTAAAGATAAAAAAGTTGGAGCTAAGTGAAACTGCTTAAAACTGTACATTTATTATGAATTATATTTATGGTGAAAATTATTGAATATTTTGAAGTGTTGAAGATATTGATTCCATCGCTTTATTTCGATTAAATATTTATATATAATAATAACAGAATAGTATTTGAAATAATTGATTTTGACGAATAATAAATTTGTTTCAGACATAGAATTGTTTCTGTAATCTAACTGAAAAGAAATATTCAAAGAAATATTAAAATAAAGTAATTTTTTATTTCAATAAACTGACCATTTCAAGCAAAGAGTTATTTTACTAGAATATCTCGTTTCAAAGAAAGAATTACTTCAATAAAAACAAAGAATTATTTCGATAAAAACAAAGAATTATTTCAATAAAAACAATGAATTATTTCAATAAAAACAAAAAATTACTTCAATAAAAACAAAAAATTACTTCAATAAAAACAAAGAATTATTTCAATAAAAAAAAAAATTATTTCAATGAAAACAAAGAATTAATTCAATGAAAACAAAGAATTATTTCAATAAAAACAAAGAATTATTTCAATAACAACAAAGACTTATTTCAATAACAACAAAGACTTATTTCAATAAAAACAAAGACTTATTTCAATAAAAACAAAGACTTATTTCAATAAAAACAAAGAATTATTTCAATAAAAACAAAGAATTATTTCAATAACAACAAAGACTTATTTCAATAAAAACAAAGACTTTTTTCAATAAAAACAAAGAATTATTTCAATAAAAACAAAGAATTATTTAAATAAAAACAAAGAATTATTTCAATAAAAACAAAGAATTATTTCAATAAAAACAAAGAATTATTTCAATAACAACAATGAATTATTTAAATAAAAACAAAGAATTATTTCAATAACAACAAAGACTTATTTCAATAAAAACAAAGACTTATTTCAATAAAAACAAAGAATTATTTCAATAACAACAATGAATTATTTAAATAAAAACAAAGAATTATTTCAATGAAAACAAAGAATTATTTCAATAACAACAATGAATTATTTAAATAAAAACAAAGAATTATTTCAATAACAACAAAGACTTATTTCAATAAAAACAAAGACTTATTTCAATAAAAACAAAGAATTATTTCAATAACAACAATGAATTATTTAAATAAAAACAAAGACTTATTTCAATAAAAACAAAGACTTATTTCAATAAAAACAAAGAATTATTTCAATAACAACAATGAATTATTTAAATAAAAACAAAGAATTATTTAAATAAAAACAAAGACTTATTTAAACGAAATAACAGTTTTATATGAAGAATTAATTCAATAAACTAACCGTTTCAAATAAAGAATTATTTCAATAAACTGACCGTTTCAAACAAAGAATTATTTCAATAAATTGATGGTTTCAAATAAAGAATTATTTCAATAAACTAACCGTTTCAAATAAAGAATTATTTCAATAAACTGACCGTTTCAAACAAAGAATTATTTCAATATACTGACCGTTTCAAACAAATTATAATTTCAATAAACTAACCGTTTCAAACAAAGAATTATTTCAATAAACTGACCGTTTCAAACAAAGAATTATTTCAATAAACTAACCGTTTCAAACAAAGAATTATTTCAATAAACTGACCGTTTCAAACAAAGAATTATATCAATAAACTAACCGTTTCAAACAAAGAATTATTTCAATAAACTAACCATTTCAAACAAAGAATCATTTCAATAAACTGACCGTTTCAAACAAATAATAATTTCAATAAACTAACCGTTTCAAACAAAGAATTATTTCAATAAACTGACCGTTTCAAACAAAGAATTATTTCAATAAACTAACCGTTTCAAACAAAGAATCATTTCAATAAACTGACCGTTTCAAACAAAGAATTATTTCAATAAACTAACCGTTTCAAACAAAGAATTATTTCAATAAACTGACCGTTTCAAACAAAGAATTATTTCAATAAACTAACCGTTTCAAACAAAGAATTATTTCAATAAACTAACCGTTTCAAACAAAGAATTATTTCAATAAACTAACCGTTTCAAATAAAGAATAATTTCAATAAACTGACCGTTTCAAACAAATAATAATTTCAATAAACTAACCGTTTCAAACAAAGAATTATTTCAATAAACTGACCGTTTCAAACAAAGAATTATTTCAATAAACTAACCGTTTCAAACAAAGAATTATTTCAATAGACTGACCGTTTCAAACAAAGAATTATTTCAATAAACTAACCGTTTCAAACAAAGAATTATTTCAATAAACTAACCGTTTCAAACAAAGAATTATTTCAATAAACTAACCGTTTCAAACAAAGAATTATTTCAATAAACTAACCGTTTCAAACAAAGAATTATTTCAATAAACTAACCGTTTCAAACAAAGAATCATTTCAATAAACTGACCGTTTCAAACAAATAATAATTTCAATAAACTAACCGTTTTAAACAAAGAATTATTTCAATAAACTGACCGTTTCAAACAAAGAATTATTTCAATAAACTAACCGTTTCAAACAAAGAATTATTTCAATAGACTGACCGTTTCAAACAAAGAATTATTTCAATAAACTAACTGTTTCAAACAAAGAATTATTTCAATAAACTAACCGTTTCAAACAAAGAATCATTTCAATAAACTAACCGTTTCAAACAAATAATAATTTCAATAAACTAACCGTTTCAAACAAAGAATTATTTCAATAAACTAACCGTTTCAAACAAAGAATCATTTCAATAAACTGACCGTTTCAAACAAATAATAATTTTAATAAACTAACCGTTTCAAACAAAGAATTATTTCAATAAACTAACCGTTTCAAACAAAGAATCATTTCAATAAACTAACCGTTTCAAACAAAGAATTATTTCAATAAACTAACCGTTTCAAACAAAGAATTATTTCAATAAACTAACCGTTTCAAACAAAGAATTATTTCAATAAACTAACCGTTTCAAACAAAGAATTATTTCAATAAACTAACCGTTTCAAACAAAGAATTATTTCAATAAACTAACCGTTTCAAACAAAGAATCATTTCAATAAACTGACCGTTTCAAACAAATAATAATTTCAATAAACTAACCGTTTCAAACAAAGAATTATTTCAATAAACTAACCGTTTCAAACAAAGAATCATTTCAATAAACTAACCGTTTCAAACAAAGAATTATTTCAATAAACTAACCGTTTCAAACAAAGAATTATTTTAATAAACTAACCGTTTCAAACAAAGAATTATTTCAATAAACTAACCGTTTCAAACAAAGAATTATTTCAATAAACTAACCGTTTCAAACAAAGAATTATTTCAATAAACTAACCGTTTCAAACAAAGAATTATTTCAATAAACTAACCTTTTCAAACAAAGAATTATTTCAATAAACTAACCGTTTCAAACAAAGAATCACTTCAATAAACTAACCGTTTCAAACAAAGAATCATTTCAATAAACTAACCGTTTCAAACAAAGAATTATTTCAATAAACTAACCGTTTCAAACAAAGAATTATTTCAATAAACTAACCTTTTCAAACAAAGAATTATTTCAATAAACTAACCGTTTCAAACAAAGAATCACTTCAATAAACTAACCGTTTCAAACAAAGAATCATTTCAATAAACTAACCGTTTCAAACAAAGAATTATTTCAATAAACTAACCGTTTCAAACAAAGAATTATTTCAATAAACTAACCGTTTCAAACAAAGAATTATTTCAATAAACTAACCGTTTCAAACAAAGAATCATTTCAATAAACTGACCGTTTCAAACAAATAATAATTTCAATAAACTAACCGTTTCAAACAAAGAATTATTTCAATAAACTAACCGTTCCAAACAAAGAATCATTTCAATAAACTAACCGTTTCAAACAAAGAATTATTTCAATAAACTAACCGTTTCAAACAAAGAATTATTTTAATAAACTAACCGTTTCAAACAAAGAATTATTTCAATAAACTAACCGTTTCAAACAAAGAATTATTTCAATAAACTAACCGTTTCAAACAAAGAATTATTTCAATAAACTAACCTTTTCAAACAAAGAATTATATCAATAAACTAACCGTTTCAAACAAAGAATTATTTCAATAAACTAACCATTTCAAACAAAGAATCATTTCAATAAACTGACCGTTTCAAACAAATAATAATTTCAATAAACTAACCGTTTCAAACAAAGAATTATTTCAATAAACTGACCGTTTCAAACAAAGAATTATTTCAATAAACTAACCGTTTCAAACAAAGAATCATTTCAATAAACTGACCGTTTCAAACAAAGAATTATTTCAATAAACTAACCGTTTCAAACAAAGAATTATTTCAATAAACTGACCGTTTCAAACAAAGAATTATTTCAATAAACTAACCGTTTCAAACAAAGAATTATTTCAATAAACTAACCGTTTCAAACAAAGAATTATTTCAATAAACTAACCGTTTCAAATAAAGAATAATTTCAATAAACTGACCGTTTCAAACAAATAATAATTTCAATAAACTAACCGTTTCAAACAAAGAATTATTTCAATAAACTGACCGTTTCAAACAAAGAATTATTTCAATAAACTAACCGTTTCAAACAAAGAATTATTTCAATAGACTGACCGTTTCAAACAAAGAATTATTTCAATAAACTAACCGTTTCAAACAAAGAATTATTTCAATAAACTAACCGTTTCAAACAAAGAATTATTTCAATAAACTAACCGTTTCAAACAAAGAATTATTTCAATAAACTAACCGTTTCAAACAAAGAATTATTTCAATAAACTAACCGTTTCAAACAAAGAATCAT
Source organism: Caprella mutica (assembly GCA_947561585.1). Classification (NCBI taxonomy): domain Eukaryota; kingdom Metazoa; phylum Arthropoda; class Malacostraca; order Amphipoda; family Caprellidae; genus Caprella; species Caprella mutica. The sequence goes on from CANNZV010002900.1 coordinate 87,353, forward strand.
TTCAATAAACTGACCGTTTCAAACAAATAATAATTTCAATAAACTAACCGTTTTAAACAAAGAATTATTTCAATAAACTGACCGTTTCAAACAAAGAATTATTTCAATAAACTAACCGTTTCAAACAAAGAATTATTTCAATAGACTGACCGTTTCAAACAAAGAATTATTTCAATAAACTAACTGTTTCAAACAAAGAATTATTTCAATAAACTAACCGTTTCAAACAAAGAATCATTTCAATAAACTAACCGTTTCAAACAAATAATAATTTCAATAAACTAACCGTTTCAAACAAAGAATTATTTCAATAAACTAACCGTTTCAAACAAAGAATCATTTCAATAAACTGACCGTTTCAAACAAATAATAATTTTAATAAACTAACCGTTTCAAACAAAGAATTATTTCAATAAACTAACCGTTTCAAACAAAGAATCATTTCAATAAACTAACCGTTTCAAACAAAGAATTATTTCAATAAACTAACCGTTTCAAACAAAGAATTATTTCAATAAACTAACCGTTTCAAACAAAGAATTATTTCAATAAACTAACCGTTTCAAACAAAGAATTATTTCAATAAACTAACCGTTTCAAACAAAGAATTATTTCAATAAACTAACCGTTTCAAACAAAGAATCATTTCAATAAACTGACCGTTTCAAACAAATAATAATTTCAATAAACTAACCGTTTCAAACAAAGAATTATTTCAATAAACTAACCGTTTCAAACAAAGAATCATTTCAATAAACTAACCGTTTCAAACAAAGAATTATTTCAATAAACTAACCGTTTCAAACAAAGAATTATTTTAATAAACTAACCGTTTCAAACAAAGAATTATTTCAATAAACTAACCGTTTCAAACAAAGAATTATTTCAATAAACTAACCGTTTCAAACAAAGAATTATTTCAATAAACTAACCGTTTCAAACAAAGAATTATTTCAATAAACTAACCTTTTCAAACAAAGAATTATTTCAATAAACTAACCGTTTCAAACAAAGAATCACTTCAATAAACTAACCGTTTCAAACAAAGAATCATTTCAATAAACTAACCGTTTCAAACAAAGAATTATTTCAATAAACTAACCGTTTCAAACAAAGAATTATTTCAATAAACTAACCTTTTCAAACAAAGAATTATTTCAATAAACTAACCGTTTCAAACAAAGAATCACTTCAATAAACTAACCGTTTCAAACAAAGAATCATTTCAATAAACTAACCGTTTCAAACAAAGAATTATTTCAATAAACTAACCGTTTCAAACAAAGAATTATTTCAATAAACTAACCGTTTCAAACAAAGAATTATTTCAATAAACTAACCGTTTCAAACAAAGAATCATTTCAATAAACTGACCGTTTCAAACAAATAATAATTTCAATAAACTAACCGTTTCAAACAAAGAATTATTTCAATAAACTAACCGTTCCAAACAAAGAATCATTTCAATAAACTAACCGTTTCAAACAAAGAATTATTTCAATAAACTAACCGTTTCAAACAAAGAATTATTTTAATAAACTAACCGTTTCAAACAAAGAATTATTTCAATAAACTAACCGTTTCAAACAAAGAATTATTTCAATAAACTAACCGTTTCAAACAAAGAATTATTTCAATAAACTAACCTTTTCAAACAAAGAATTATTTCAATAAACTAACCGTTTCAAACAAAGAATTATTTTAATAAACTAACCTTTTCAAACAAAGAATTATTTCAATAAACTAACCGTTTCAAACAAAGAATCACTTCAATAAACTAACCGTTTCAAACAAAGAATCATTTCAATAAACTAACCGTTTCAAACAAAGAATTATTTCAATAAACTAACCGTTTCAAACAAAGAATTATTTTAATAAACTAACCGTTTCAAACAAAGAATTATTTCAATAAACTAACCGTTTCAAACAAAGAATTATTTCAATAAACTAACCGTTTCAAACAAAGAATTATTTCAATAGAGTCGTCTCTCTAGGAGTTTCTGCACCGAATTTTCACCTCTGTATCTGAATCTCTCAAATACCTTGCAATCGCATTCCCCTAATCCAGGGGATACAAAAGGGTGGAGGGGGTTGGAAGGGGTGGGAAGGGTTGAACTATGACGGGGTGAAGGGGGTTAGAGTGGGGGTAGCATATGACAGATTCCATTGCTGGGGATTAATAGGATTATCTAAAGGATTAATGCTATCAATTTAGAAGCAAACGGTCCTTGTTTAATTGCTGCATTTTGAAGCCATGGGAGATGATATTTGTGTACATGTTTCATGACTTTTATGATATATGTTTAATTACCTTCGCAAATTTGAGGAAGGTTATATTTTACCCGGTATTTATTTATTTATCATCTTGTTAATCACATAAATGAAAAAGTATTTAACCAATTGCTTGGAATTTGGTGAAACGATTGGTCAATGTCAAGTGACCCTTTGGTAGAATTTTGGGAGTGACCTGGTCAAAGGTCAAGGTCTTGGTCATATATTACTCAAAAAGTAATAAAACATATTGCATGAAACTTGGTGGGACGATTGGTCAATATACAGGAACCATTTTGTTAGATTTTGGGAGTGATTAGGTCAATGGTCAAAGATCAAGGTCAAGACCATTTCTAACTCAATAATTATTCAACCAAATTGTCTGAAATTGGATTTGACGATTGTTCAATGTCCAGGAACCATCTGTTAGAATTTTAGGAGCAATCCGGTCAAATGTCAAGGTCAAGGTCATTTATAACTCAATAACTTGAAAAGTATTGAACCACAATGTATGTAACTTGGTGAGATGATTGGTTATCATACTGTTACCGGTCTATCAGATTTTGGGAGATAACGGGTCAAAGTGGGGACGAAGACATGCGCTCTACCGAGTGCACGTAATTTAGTTAAATGAAATCGTCAATATGAGTGCAAAGATTTGGATTATTATAATGAAGTAACTTTCAATTTGTGATAATGTCTATGGTCCTCGTCTTCAATATTGGTAACTGAAAAAAAATATAGTTTTTACTTTAGTGATTAAAAAAATATAACCTGGTTAAATCAGTATATATGAATATTTATATTTCGTGCGTGTATTTTTAATAAAAACCTAAACCCATAACATTGATTTAATTCTCAATGAATGAACAATAGGTAATCCATAAATTCCAACACACTAGACCCTTAATGATTAAGCAAGTCAAATAAACGCTTTTATAGCTTTTCTTGTTGCAGAAATCGATAGTACGTATTTTTCTAAAAGGTGATTTCTTAGACACATAACCGTTAACCGTCAATAGTGAGTCAACATTTTTATGGCAGATCGATTGAGAGTAGGTCAAAATAGTTTGTATAGTTGACGTGGTTTGGTTGAGAATAAGTCAAATATCGCCTTTACCGTAGACCATTTGATATTTAGTCAAATATTGGGAGTATTTACCGTAGACTATTTAATAGTTAGTCAAATATTGGGAGTCTTTACCGTGGACTGTTTGATAGTTAGTCGAATTTGCTCGTCTCTACCGTGGACTGTTAGATAGTTAGTCAAAATTTGCTCGTCTTTACCGTAGAATGTTAGATAGTTAGTCAAATTCGGGAGCCTAAACAGTAGACTATTTTCTAGTTAGTCAAATATTGTGAGGCTATAGTGAATACTGTTTTATGTCCTTTATAATAATAGCTATCATATTTAAACACTCTAATTGATGCTTTTAACTAAGATAAACTTTAAAAACATCAAATTTCACAACATTGTAGCTCTGCAGAACCCAGGATTTGTACTTTCGTAATTATTTTTTCCAGGAAAGTACATTGGATCATGACATGTCATATGCATGTTGCAGTCACGTTAACTCACAACAACATTTAAATTCCATTAAGCTTTATTGGGTCAAATTGAATGTACAGAGTCTGTATATTTTATTCACATTTCTGAGAATTGAAAGACAGAACAACAGTAATAAACATATTATGGAGATAAAGAATTCAAAAGTTGGAAGGGAAAGTTTTTTGTAGGGTATTTTTTGTGTTATCAGACAGTTCGACATTTTCGATCTAGATACCATAATTGGTATCCACGATACTGGCAGGTATCAAGGATACCAATTAATGTAACCAGTTAAAATGTAAAACTATGTACTTTAAATAAAAGTAAATAAGTAGACCAGTCAAATAAATTGGAACTTACTATAATTCAGAATCTAACTGATTTTAATTCTTGATAAAAAATGATTCAGTAAATTTCGTTTAATTATTCAACTGATAAATAAATTTTTATTTTATGGTTTATTTTAAATCTGACACTTTGTTGCCATGTTTCTATATTCGTAAATTTTGTGTCTGTATTATTATATATTCAAATTTTATGTAGAATAACTTTGAGACTTAATAATAATAATAATGAATGATAAATTATTTATTTAAACAAACATAGTTTGTAAATCATTGATATAAATTTTACCATTTATTACATTGGCTTATTTTTGAACAATTCCATGCTAATATGTTTATTAAAATGATTTCTTTAAGCAGATTATCAATATTTATTTACGTTTCCTGTACCAAAATCAATATAGTGTTCATACGGTGCAAATGTTCTTGTGTTCAATGTCTTTTCCCCTTCTTTTCTACAGTTTCTCTCTCTTTCCCCTCTTTTCTTCTCTTTCCACTCTTTCACCGCTCATTTTCCCCTCTCTATCCCCTCTTCCACTTTCATTTTCTTCTCTAACAAATGTCCCCGTATTACTTCGTTACGACAGTTATTTATGATTGTACTTACGCAAAATGTACAGTCGGAGACTTTAGTTCCTGACTGATGAAATTTTTTCACATTAGACACATCTATTTATCTATGATAAATTCAGCCGATAAAAAAGTGGAATTTAGAGTTATACATATTAAATATTGTAAAATAATAAAATCAACTGTCATTGATTTAAACTTTTGGTATTGAATATTTAATTGCGACATACGCACAAATATTTATGTCAGATTAACACTCATCAGTGATGCATAGGAATCCCCTTGTGTACCCCGTATCCATAATTCAGAGGTATCCCATGAGTGTTTATACACACGTGTCAGGGATGCATATAAAACTATCATTTTTGAAACTTTCTACCTACAGTAACTGAATATTGTACTATATGTTTTTGTTAGGAAATGTTGTAAATAATAATATCATCACAGCTTCCAACAGTTTCATGATAGACTATCATACATTTGAAATAAATATTAGTAAAAGTAGAATTTATGAATTGGGAATATAAAAAATTACAAAAGTAACGTTTTCTTAATCTAAAAAAATATATTTGTATTGCTAACCTTTACAATCGTGATTAATGAACTATTTAAAATATAAACTATAATTAGATTTCCAATCACATTACAAAATATTTATCATAATCATAATCAATATAAAAGAATAGTATTTTAAAGAAATAATAAATATACATATAATTATATAATATATTATTACCTAAATATTTTTCTTCATTTTCCAATACGTCTTCCCAAATCCTTCCGGAAAATCTAGAATTTAATTTGACAGTTTTCAGCCCATCCCATTTGGTATTTCTTTGGTAGATCCTAGAAGGAGAGTCCTAGTCAATCCTCTCGTATTTTTCCCTCAGAAAGGATCTTGACAACAAAAATCCTTATCGATGTAAGACTATTTGCAGTTGCGTAGAATTTTATGTTATATGGAGTATAGCTTTATAGACTTGGTATTGTATGTACTATATACTTGGTATTGTATGTGCTATATACTTGATGTTGTATGTGCTATATACTTGATGTTGTATGTGCTATATACTTGGTATTGTATGTGCTATATACTTGGTGTTGTATGTCCTATATACTTGATGTTATATGTCCTATATACTTGATGTTGTATGTGCTATATACTTGGTATTGTATGTGCTATATACTTGATGTTGTATGTGCTATATACTTGGTATTGTATGTGCTATATACTTGGTGTTGTATGTCCTATATACTTGATGTTATATGTCCTATATACTTGATGTTGTATGTGCTATATACTTGGTATTGTATGTGCTATATACTTGATGTTGTATGTGCTATATACTTGATGTTGTATGTGCTATATACTTGATGTTGTATGTGCTATATACTTGGTATGTATGTGCTATATACTTGGTATTGTATGTGCTATATACTTGATGTTGTATGTGCTATATACTTGGTATGTATGTGCTATATACTTGATGTTGTATGTGCTATATACTTGGTATTGTATGTGCTATATACTTGGTATGTATGTGCTATATACTTGGTATTGTATGTGCTATATACTTGATGTTGTATGTGCTATATACTTGGTATGTATGTGCTATATACTTGGTATGTATGTGCTATATACTTGGTATGTATGTGCTATATACTTGGTATGTATGTGCTATATACTTGGTATGTATGTGCTATATACTTGGTATGTATGTGCTATATACTTGGTATGTATGTGCTATATACTTGATGTTGTATGTGCTATATACTTGATGTTATATGTCCTATATACCTGATGTTATATGTGCTATATACTTGATGTTATATGTGCTATATACTTGATGTTATATGTGCTATATACTTGATATTGTTCGGCTATATACTTGATATTATTTGTACTATAGAGTTGATGTTATAGACACTATAGAGGGAATATATAATGTATATATTCTTTTTACACATGATATGCAAAATGATGAATACTATTAAAAGTTTTTTCGATCGAATGGGAAGAAAGTATATAGGTAATAATTATAATTTAACAAGATATTCTATATATATTTAAACTTACAAGATCGAAAATTGGAAACCGTACGATAACTTGTAACTTACTCCAGTTAAAAAGTTTTCATGGCGACTAGTTCCATCGTAAGAAGCCAAATATATTATTGGCAAGATACTTGGATTTCACATCGTTATCGTATTTTCATTAGTTACGTACAGTTACGTATGGTTAAATATATTGTTTCATAAATAGATAACTATTTAGTAACATAGATAGTTATAGTCTTAGATTTAAAATCACATCTAAAGTACGAAATATAATAACTTCAAATTAACAGTGTTTACCATGTGTTTCCCCACATGTCATATGCCCCCTTGTCTACCGTGTGTTTCCTTACTCACCATTTAGTCCACGTGTCTATCGTGTGTTTCCCCACTCACCATTTAGTCCACGTGTCTACCGTGTGTTTCGCCACTCACCATTTAGTCCACGTGTCTACCGTGTGTTTCCCTACTCACCATTTACCCCACGTCTCTACCGTGTGTTTCTCCACTCACCATTTATCCCCTGTCTCTACCGTGTGTTTCTCCACTAGCCATTTACCCCCACGTATCTACCGTGTGTTTCCCCACACACCATTTGCCCCCACGTATCTACCATGTGTTTCCCTCTCACAATTTACCCCACGTATCTACCGTGTGTTTCCCCACACACCATTTGCCCAACGTCTCTACCGTGTGTTTCTCCACTCACCATTTACCCCACGTGTCTACCGTGTGTTTCCCTCTCACCATTTGCCCCACGTCTCTACCGTGTGTTTCTCCACTCACCATTTACCCCACGTATCTACCGTGTGTTTCCCTCTCACCATTTACCCCGCGTATCTACCGTGTGTTTCCCTCTCACCATTTGCCCCACGTCTCTACCGTGTGTTTCCCCACTCACCATTTACCCCCAAGTATCTACCGTGTGTTTCCCCACACACCATTTGCCCCCACGTATCTACCGTGTGTTTCCCTCTCACCATTTACCCCACGTCTCTACCGTGTGTTTCCCTACTCACCAATTGCCCCACGTCTTTACCGTGTGTTTCCCCACTCACTATTTACCCCCACGTGTCTACCGTGTGTTTCCCCACACACCATTTGCCCCACGTGTCTACCGTGTGTTTCCCTACTCACCATTTACCCCCACGTCTCTACCGTGTGTTTCTCCACTCACCATTTACCCCACGTGTCTACCGTGTGTTTCCCCACACACCATTTACCCCAGGTGTCTACCGTGTGTTTCCCCACACACCAATTGCCCCACGTGTCTACCGTGTTATAATCTCATGGGATTCAATCACTCTAACAGTTTTTTCGACAACAGTTTTAAATTTTTATTTCTTTGTTTCCTTTTGTTTTTTTAGTTATTTTACTTCAATGAAATTTGCATCAACAATTCAATTTTCTTTGAGGGAGACATATTCTTTGCAGTTGGAACAGTTTGCTCATATTGAATGGAATAAAATGTTTCGAAAAATTCAGGGTTTACAATTTGGTAAATGTGAATGTATGTATTCTTTGTAACTAGTGTATTTGCCCGTTAAGAATAACGTGTTCTTAATAGTATCAATATTCGTAACAAGTGTACTTGCCCGTTAAGAATAACGTGTTCTCAATAGTATCAATATTTGTAACTAGTGTACTTGCCCGTTAAGAATAACGTGTTCTCGATAGCATCGATATTTGTAACTAGTGTACTAGCCTGTTAAGAATAACGTGTTCTCAATAGTATCAATATTTGTAACTAGTGTATTTGCCCGTTAAGAATAACGTGTTCTAAATAGTATCAATATTTGTAACTAGTGTACTTGCCCGTTAAGAATAACGTGTTCTCAACAGTATCAATATTTGTAACTAGTGTATTTGCCCGTTAAGAATAACGTGTTCTCAATAGTATCAATATTTGTAGCTAGTGTATTTGCCCGTTAAGAATAACGTGTTCTAAATAGTATCAATATTTGTAACAAGTGTACTTGCCCGTTAAGAATAACGTGTTCTCAATAGTATCAATATTCGTAACAAGTGTACTTGCCCGTTAAGAATAACGTGTTCTCAATAGTATCAATATTCGTAACAAGTGTACTTGCCCGTTAAGAATAACGTGTTCTCAATAGTATCAATATTTGTAACTAGTGTACTTGCCCGTTAAGAATGACGTGTTATAAACAGTATCAATATTTGTAACTAGTGTACTTGCCCGTTAAGAATGACGTGTTATAAATAGTATCAATATTTGTAACTAGTGTACTTGCCTGTTAAGAATAACGTGTTCTTAATAGTATCAATATTTGTAACTAGTGTACTTGCCCGTTAAGAATAACGTGTTCTCAATAGTATCAATATTTGTAACTAGTGTACTTGCCTGTTGAGAATAACATGTCCTCAATAGTATCAATATTTGTAACTAGTGTACTTGCCCGTTAAGAATAACGTGTTATCAATAGTATCAATATTTGTAACTAGTGTACTTGCCCGTTAAGAATAACGTGTTCTCAATAATATCAATATTTGTAACTAGTGTACTTGCCCGTTAAGAATAACGTGTTCTCAATAATATCAATATTTGTAACTAGTGTACTTGCCCGTTAAGAATAACGTGTTATCAATAGTATCAATATTTGTAACTAGTGTACTTGCCTGTTAAGAATAACATGTCCTCAATAGTATCAATATTTGTAACTAGTGTACTTGCCCGTTAAGAATAACGTGTTATCAATAGTATCAATATTTGTAACTAGTGTACTTGCCTGTTAAGAATAACATGTTCTCAATAGTATCAATATTTGTAACTAGTGTACTTGCCCGTTAAGAATAACGTGTTCTCAATAGTATGAATATTTGTAACTAGTGTATTTGCCCGTTAAGAATAACGTGCTCTTAATAGTATCAATATTTGTAACTAGTGTACTTGCCCGTTAAGAATAACGTGTTCTCAATAGTATCAATATTTGTAACTAATGTATTTGCCCGTTAAGAATAACGTGTTCTCATTAGTATCAATATTTGTAACTAGTGTATTTGCCCGTTAAGAATAACGTGTTCTCAATAGTATCAATATTTTTAACTAGTGTACTTGCCCGTTAAGAATAACGTGTTCTCAATAGTATCAATATTTGTAACTAATGTATTTGCCCGTTAAGAATAACGTGTTCTCAATAGTATCAATATTTGTAACTAATGTATTTGCCCGTTAAGAATAACGTGTTCTCAATAGTATCAATATTTGTAACTAGTGTATTTGCCCGTTAAGAATAACGTGTTCTCAATAGTATCAATATTTGTAACTATTGTACTTGCCCGTTAAGAATAACGTGTTCTCAATAGTATCAATATTTGTAACTAGTGTATTTGCCCGTTAAGAATAACGTGTTCTCAATAGTATCAATATTTGTAACTAGTGTACTTGCCTGTTAAGAATAACGTGTTCTCAATAGTATCAATATTTGTAACTAGTGTACTTGCCCGTTAAGAATAACGTGTTCTCAATAGTATCAATATTTGTAACTAGTGTACTTGCCCGTAAAGAATAACGTGTTCTCAATAGTATCAATATTTGTAACTAGTGTACTTGCCCGTAAAGAATAACGTGTTCTCAATAGTATCAATATTTGTAACTAGTGTACTTGCCCGTAAAGAATAACGTGTTCTCAATAGTATCAATATTTGTAACTAATGTATTTGCCCGTTAAGAATAACGTGTTCTCAACAGTATCAATATTTGTAACTAGTGTACTTGCCTGTTAAGAAAAACGTGTTCTCAATAGTATCAATATTTGTAACTAGTGTACTTGCCTGTTAAGAATAACGTGTTCTCAATAGTATGAATATTTGTAACTAGTGTATTTGCCCGTTAAGAGTAACATGTTCTCAATAGTATCAATATTTGTAACTAATGTATTTGCCCGTTAAGAATAACGTGTTCTCAATAGTATCAATATTTGTAACTAATGTATTTGCCCGTTAAGAATAACGTGTTCTCAATAGTATCAATATTTGTAACTAGTGTACTTGCCCGTTAAGAATAACGTGTTCTCAATAGTATCAATATTTGTAACTAGTGTACTTGCCCGTTAAGAATAACGTGTTCTCAACAGTATCAATATTTGTAACTAGTGTACTTGCCTGTTAAGAATAACGTGTTCTCAATAGTATCAATATTTTAGTAATTTAACTCTCCACACTTTTGGTACTTTTTAGGCCCCTTTCGCACGAGTCACTCAGTGACCGTAACTGGTGACGGTCACAAGTTGCCTAGTGTGAAAGGCTCGGCAACTAGTCACCGTCACTGCAAACAACCATGCTAGGAAACCCTCAATCTAAAGAATTTCATCATCATAATATTATGAGGAGTTACTTCTATTGGCTTTACTGCTCAAAAAGAAAGAGAAATTCTCGAAAAAATGCAAACGCAAGAGATGTTAACATATAAGTGATGGGACGATACGCTATCTAGCTACATTTTAACTGATGTTTAATTACCTTCGCCAATTTGCAGAGGGTTATATTTTATCCGGCATTTATTTATTTATTTGTTTATCATCTTGTTATTTGCTTAACTGTAAAAGTATTCAACCAAATTGCCTGAAATTTGATGAGACGATTGGTCCATGTCCAGTGACCTTCTGGTAGAATTTTGGGAGCCAATCGGTCAAAGGCCAAGGTCATTTTCATAACTCAAAAATATTGAACCAAATTGTCTGAAATTTGATATGACAATTGGTCAATGTTCAGAAACACTCTGATACAATTTTGGGAGCGATACGGTCAAAGGTCAAGGTCATTTATAACTTAATAACTCAAAATGTATTAAACCATATTGCATGAAATTTGGTGGGACGATTGTTCATTATCCAGTTTATCAGATTTTGGGAGAGAATGGGTCAAAGCGACGGTGAAGTTATGTGCTCTACTGACTGACGTAATCTAGTTATAATATGAAATTGAGGCAGTTGATTTGTAATATGGAGCAATAAAAAAATATATATTATTAAATATTATAAATAATATTACCTACCTTCGAAACAACCGTTATTTAAAAATTATTGAATGGCGATCGTATAAATATATAATAATAATGATAATATAATTAATTTCAAACTAGGTGTAAATAAGTATCACAAAATACAGAAATTATGAAAAATAGAGTTACTTATAAGAAATTATTTTTTACATAATTTAAATTAAATATTGTTACTGTTAATTTATTGTTACAATTAGATAGTTTACATTTAAAATACTCTAGGTATCGATACCTTTTTTGCCAATACTAATATCAGAAAAATTATCGATAACAATTCCGATACTTCGTCCCATCTCTAGTTAACATCAAGAATAGACAAATATTTACATCATTCATTTCATGATATTTTTGTAGCTATGTGATGATAATTCTGAATTTTACAATTTCTTCCTAAGTCACATGAATATTGCAGGCATCGGGCCAGATTACAGAAAGTTGCGTCACTTAGTGACTCCGTATGAAAGCTACTATTAATATTGTACCCCACAGTCGGTGACGGCAACTTTCAGTGACGGTCACTAGTTACCTCACGTGTCACTGCAAAAAAACAGTTGCGCAACCGAGCAACCAAAGTGACTTCGTTTGAAATGCTAAGTCACTTTTGCTGGTATATGCACAATTAATGATGGCGGGTAACTGGTGACCGTCACCAGTGACGGTCACTGAGTGACTCGTGTGAAAGGTGCCTTAGATTTAGGTAAAGTTAGTTATTTGTTTATGTAATATTTACATAAATTCCATTACTTGTAAAGAGTTCATTTAAAACCTACTGTGTAGATTTTATATAATTCCCAATTTATGTAATATAACCTTGTATTCAAATCATGGCAGAATAAATATTTCTAAATTGAATCGTGAGAGAAAATTAATAATTAAATATCATTTGAAATTATTTATATAACAAATTTCAGAATTAATAGTGACACAATATCCTGATATTTGAGGGTGACTGAATGAATATACTGAATCTATTGTATATATTTTATGTATGTATTGTACATTTCCTATGTCATAAAGTTAATGTCATTTAATTTGAATTCTTCGATCAATTTAAGTTGCCTGGGTTTCCAATTTGTGGAATTTCAAAGTGAAGAAGTTTGTCGATAGGAAAAGTTGAAGGCATTCCATAAGTGCCAATAATATCAGTCATTCACAGCACTTAAGTTATTTGCAACCATCAGTTGAACGACAAGTAAGGCAAAGGAACTATCGAACATATATGAAAACTCACATCAGTCGTATTTGTGTAAATGAAATATCTACCACTTATGTGCCGTACACACGTAGGGTTTTTAAAGTCTTTCCACCAGACTTTTTGCTAAGCTCCTCCTACTTTTTCCACAAGAATATAAGAAAAAGGGATATAATATTTTTTTTATTTAGTTGGTATCCAAGATACCTGCAGGTATCTTGGATACCAACTAAAATAAATAATAATTACATCGTTTTTTCTTATATTCTCGTGGAAAAAGTAGGAGGAGCTTAGCAAAATGTCTGGTGGAAAGACTAAAAAAACCCTACGTGTGTACGGCCCTTTAGACCCTGCATCTCACAATTACTAGATAGATCCCTTACCCAATTTGTCCGACTATAATCCATTTATGGCGGTATTTGAATTTAAATATGACCATAAGATAATTAAATAAGACCACATGGTCATTTAATATGACCATATGACCATTTAATATGACCATATATGACAATGACAATTTAATATGACCATAGGACAATTTAATATGACCATAGGACAATTTAATATGACCATATGACCATTTAATATGACCATTAGACAATTTAATATGACCATATGACCATATGACCAATTAATATGACCATTAGACAATTTAATATGACCATATGACCATTTAAAATGACAATTAGACAATTTAATATGACCATATGACCATATGACCATTTAATATGACCATTAGACAATTTAATATTCCATATGACCATTTAATATGACCATATGACCATTTAATATGACCATTAGACAATTTTATATGACCATATGACCATTTAATATGACTATAAGACAATTTAATATGACCATATGGCCAATTAATATGACTATATGACCATTTAATATGACCATTAGACAATTTTATATGACCATATGACCATATGACCATTTAATATGACCATTAGACAATTTTATATGACCATATGACCATTTAATATGACTATAAGACAATTTAATATGACCATATGACCATTTAATATGACTATAAGACAATTTAATATGACCATATGGCCATTTAATATGACTATATGGCCATTTAATTTTAAATACAACCATAGATATTGTAGACACGAAGGCTACTTTCAGTTGAAACTTCATAGCTGCAATGGGAGTTTGTTCAGCAATTTGAACATTAAAAATATGTCAACAAACTTTGGAATTTTAGGAGAACATAAAGTTAAAGAAGATGCAACTGTTTCGGAATTGCTTCTCCGAATAGAAACAGCGCTATGGACTGCGTTTTTATTTACTAATCTGAGAAAGGGCACTATGAGCAACAGAAACAATGATCCTAATTAGTCAGAGAATATGGACAACAAAACAAATACTCACTACAGGTAATTTGGCGTAGAGAATGAAATTTGGTAATCGAGAGACATGAGCAAATTATCGAATCCTCTTAGACATATAGAACAATTAGATAGGAATATATGAACTGGAAAACATAAGAACATAAGTACACAGAGTTATATACGAAACCTAAATCAGGTGTAATAATTCATCGCACATACACACACACAAATAATTCCGCCAAACTAACCTATAAGGGGGTTAAATTGTTCAAACAATTCGGCGTACAACAGAATGATATTACTCACATGAATGAGACTTAAAAGAAGAGACAAAGTAAAGAAAAGAGAGGGTATAGAGATTCAGACATCGCTACAAAACTATAAAAGATTATAGCAACCTCATTACAAGGGACTTCGGAAGGGAATAGTACAAAGAATGGATAGTAAGGGAATTTCAGTACAGCAGCATGCTATAAATATAGCGATCAACTAATTAATGAAATGGAATTGAGAAGAGAGAAAGTATAAAAATTGTTCAGAATAGACATGGCTAAAACTATTGTGACCACTACGAATAGGAAAGAAAGAAAACTAATTAGAAAAGGGATTTCACCAACTAAAACCGATTTCAAGGAACAACCTTCCTAATTTGTAATAACGAAATTGAGAAACTATTTGGTAATCATATGTGTTATTGCTCCTAACAGTACTTCATGTTGAATCGCCTTTTGAGGGGCGATTTTATCGCTGCTTTCCAGTACACTCCCACCCGGCAACGAAAGTTGTTAACATACATAAATAACGATATTCAAAGTTGGCCCGAAGATGGGACATGCAGAAAACCATATCACATATTACCAATTCATCATAATCATAGCAGGATATTCTGTAGCAAGAGATAACAGAAATCACAATAAATTTATAAATTTTTAACATTAACTAACTAACTAACTACAGAACACTTAACTTATTTACAATAGAAAAAATATATATAAACTGAAAACTGCAGATATCAATCATTTGCATCAAGGACTATAATTTCGGTGATTGGCCACTGATAAGTCTTGCGAGATCATTGTGATACCGCTTCTACTGTAACTGATCGAAGAAGATCCATCGAGACTTGGAGAGACTGGAGCACAGCGTTACCCATCGAAGCTGGAACAGACTAGAGCACAGCGTTACCCATCGAAGCTGGGGGAGACTGGAGCACAGCGTCACCCATAGATGCTGGGACAGACTGGAGTACAGCGTCACCCATCGAGGCTGGGACAGACTGGAGTACAGCGTCACCCATAGAGGCTGGAACAGACTAGAGCACAGCGTTACCCATAGAGGCTGGGACAGACTGGAGCACAGCGTTACCCATAGAGGCTGGGACAGACTGGAGCACAGCGTTACCCATAGAGGCTGGGACAGACTGGAGCACAACGTTACCCATAGAGGCTGGGACAGACTGGAGCACAGCGTTACCCATAGAGGCTGGGACAGACTGGAGCACAACGTTACCCATAGAGGCTGGGACAGAATGGAGCACAGCGTTACCCATCGAGGCTTGGGGAGACTGAAGCACAGCGTTACCCATGCAGTTGTAGTTGAAAACTCCATTTATATTATCAGTAAAAAGGATCATAACAGTTCTGAGCTCAGTACTATCTATTCGAATTGCCTGGGTTTCTGCCCAGGAAGCTGTTTTGATGAGCTTGTCAGCCAAACGTACGGATGAGTCATAGTAAGACTTCCACAAATATTTAACCTTTGTGGTAGTAGAGGAAAGTGAAGTCGTATCATTTACATTCAGAGGATCAGTGCTCAAGATGTACCTCAGGGATGCATGAAACTCCTCATACACATAACGAGTTTCTCTCAATGTACTGACGGTTGTTCGTTTTACTGGGGACGAGTGAAGCATGTTGACTGATTAGTAAATTCTATATCTCTGATACCTCATTCCATTGAAGCCTCTGTAATTACTGTTTCGGAGAAGCAATTCCGAAACAACAACAAATGATATTCTGGTAAAATATTTATTATTTATTTATTCTTTATTCAGTCATATTCAAAATACTATGAAAATTCAATCGTATATCATCAAGATTTTAAGAAACATATAGTCTATCGTCTTCCGTTGACTTTTCTGAATGGAAATATTTATCGTATCGACCTAACGTATGTTCCAAGTTATCGTACAGTTTAATTTATCGATTATGTAAAAAAGAAAATAATCCTGCTCGTCTTTTCAATTGATATTCATGATAGCAGCAGGTATTTTCAATTAAAACATTATTTCTTTTATGAGCGCAAAATTTGTGGCTTTTACAATAACTTGGAACTTGACGTATGTTATTGATTAACTGATTAATAATTTTCCCAAGAAATTAGGGTACGATTTTCAACTGAAAAAGTTAATTCTGCTGATAAAATGTACAGCCTTTCAACCAACTCTCGTCATCAAAGGACTGGGGAGAAAAAATAACAACGTGATAGTAGGTAAGTACAGTCATTGACTGAATTAACTTTATTGCAGGTACTGTCAGTCAAATAAGAGTGGAGTAGTTATAAAATTAGTCTTCTAATTTCTAAAAATAAACATTACTAATTGTAATGTTCAAAGATAGTTAAGAATTGGTCTGGGAACATGACAACAAATTTGTAAGATTTGTAAATAATAATAAAATGTTTCCTCTGATAGTACATCATCACAGTGACTCTTTTCTCTGATAGTACATCATCACAGTGACTCTTTCCTCTGATAGTACATCATCACAGTGACTCTTTTCTCTGATAGTACATCATCACAGTGACTCTTTTCTCTGATAGTACATCATCACAGTGACTCTTTTCTCTGATAGTTCATCATCACAGTGACTCTTTTCTCTGATAGTACATCATCACAGTGACTCTTTCCTCTGACAGTACATCATCACAGTGACTCTTTTCTCTGATAGTAGATCATCACAGTGACTCTTTTCTCTGATAGTACATCATCACAGTGACTCTTTTCTCTGATAGTACATCATCACAGCGACTCTTTTCTCTGATAGTACATCATCACAGTGACTCTTTTCTCTGATAGTACATCATCACAGTGACTCTTTTCCCTGATAATTCATAAATAAAATATCATGTGAACCTAATAACTCTTCTTAAATTCAATAAATAGTAGATTAGAACATAGATTTGTACTTGGATAAAACATAGTCCGATCAGTTCTTGTCCCACTACTTTTGACTCTGACTGTACGTGGTGTTTTCAGTCGTATCATTTCAGTGATAAGAGATTACGATTTGATTGGTACGCTTCGTTAGGGTGTTTTGGGATTTATGAACTAATTAGAAAAAGGGCAACACAAATGGAGTACTTCAGTGATTTTCTGAGCAGTTTATTCACCAATTAAGTTACCTTTTTGTGCCTGATGGGTGCCTTCGATAACAAATTCAACACTTTGTTAATATTTTATATTCAGTTTATTCACGATTATGAAGATTTGTTATCAATTATCGGGTCGGAAGGGTTTTTTTCATCTAATTACCGTAGCACTCCTCTACAGTTAATGAGTTTAGATATAGCCGAACAGTGAACAAATTTTCTTTAGTCTGCCATAAAAATGCCATTAGTTTTCTAAAGCCCCCAACTCATTCACTATATATGATTTCTAATGCATATGAACATTTCCAAAAATATTCCATGATGTTGTACGTAAGGTTTTGGGGGACTTTTTCTAAGAATTCTTCTTGTTTTATATCAATTTACCATTTAATAAGGCAAAAAATAACATCCAAATACTAAGTCTCTTCCTTTTACAGCTCCACAAAATGTTCCGCTATCAAAAGTTTAGGGCTTTTATTCTCATGTTAGACTTCAGTTCGAAGCAATGAGATGGTTTACCGGCCCTCGGAATAGCAACTGCGAGTGTTTCAACCGCAGTATTTTCTTTTACTTCATTTTGATATTACTTGGAATTTGAATAATCTATTTTTACCTGAGCATTATTGAAATTGGAACTATTTCTTATTGTACTACAGTAAGAAATAATTAAAAATTGTTAGACTTGTTCACTATTAATGCCATCTTTTTAATTTATTGATTGATTTATCAATTTATTCGTCTCAGATTTCTATTTATTAGCTTCGTAGAATGCGGGAAGGTTATATTTTAGCTGTCGTTTATTTATTTATTCATTTATCATCTTGTTATTCGCTTAAAACTGAAAAATTGTTCAATCAAACTGCCTGAAATTTAGTGAAACGATTGGTCCGTGTCCAGTGACCTGCTGGTAGACTTTTGGAAGCGACCCGATCAAAGGTCAAGGTCATGGTCATTTATAACTCAAAAAGTGTTGAACCATAATGCATGAAACTTGGTGGGACGATTGGTCAATATGCATGAACCATTTTGTTAGATTTTGGGAGTGATCGGGTCAAAGGTCAAGGATCAAGGTCAACTCCGTTTGTAACTCAATAACTCAAAAAGAATTGAACCATATTGCATGAAACTTGGTGGGACGATTATTATTAGATTTATTTATTATTATTTATTAGATTTTGGGAGAGAATGGGTCAAAGCGGAGGCGAAGGTATGTGCTCTACCGAGTGCACGTAATCTAGTTTATGTATATTTTTACTTCACTTTCCATATTTACCATTCAGCTGTTTTTCCTTTTAGATTTACTTACACTGAAAAACTCCTCTATAGTGAAATCCTATATAGTGAACCCTCCAATTAGTGGAGTCCTGAGAAATAAAACACCCTGCATAATGAATCTATTAAAAATAATATTTTTTTCAAGTCTTCCATAAAATTACCAGTTGTTATGCATTCCTTGAATCCAATATAATGAAGTGAGCTCTATATAGTGCCTTAGTTACAGTATAGAGAAGTTATATATTTATCTATTTACATTAATATATTAAACTGATTTCACATATTCACGGAAAATTCACCGCATAATACTGGATTAATTTTCTTCAAGTAAAATAATAAATAAAACTGATTTAAAAAAGGGGCTTAATGTGGTAACTGAATAACATATTATTGATTAAAGAGTTATGAAATTATCAATATACTTTTTAATTATCACCCATGTTGATAACATAATGACAATTATTATACATAACTTAAATCTTTAATCACATACCTCTAGTTTTTTGTAATACATAGAGAGATTAGAGTTATTCCTGGAAGATGAGTGTTGTCGGCAATAGAATAGCTGGGAACATAAGAATTTCTTCTTTCTCGATATCAATTAAAAAAAATAGTGGGTGAATAATTAGTATGAATAGTAATATATGATAAAATATAGGTTAGAGAGTTCATATAGTAAAATGGTATCCTACATACGACAGTTATTCATAAAGTTGATGGTTTAGTTCTTGTTCCAGACGCTTAATAGACATTTTTCTATTCGAAACCTAAAAATACATGTTAAGATTATAATTACTCTCTTGATAATAACATGAAGTATACCTCAGCATACCCCCTCCCCCCTCCCATTTCAAACCCTCGAACTGGACCAATAACGTATATTTTATGTTATCATTCAACTAAATATAAGATAAGATATGTGAGTAACCTTCTGTTTTGAATTGATGGAATTTTCCATGATGGATCTTTCCTGGTGCCAATTTCCGCGAGAGAATCTTCCGGCCACGAATGTCTCAGTAATATACTCACAGTCAATCAAAATACTGATGCATTAATTTATACTGCAGTCTGCATGGTATAATTATTCAACCAGTCCAATTTACCAATTCTAATTCTGAGCTATAAAACTGTCAGTAAATATTATCACAGATTGGCTATGTTTTGTAGCTAAAATCTCTCTCGAAATATCATTTCGGAATAACAGCTTCCTAATTGGTCAGAAGGCAGAGAAGGAATTAATGCCCAATGATCTCTCAGTCAATATTTGTACTTCTAATAGGGTTTGGATTTCAGGTACCGAGGAATAATGATGAAGAGGATCGGAATTTGCTTTAGATTATGACTTCTATCGATGAGAACTAATTTGCTTGAATAAATACTATAGGCTATCATCAGTTAAGTTCAATATCAGTAATTAGAGTAACTTGGTATTAAACGAATGGGTATTAATTATACTGATATTATCAATGGTGAAAAGACTAAAATCCAATTGTAATTTATCCTAGATAATTATAGTTGATCGTCATTTGTCGGAAATTTACAACGAAAATATCAAAATATTGGTAATCATTCTCATATACTATTTTTAAATTATTTCTCAGTCATATTGGATCAACCTACCATTTAAGCTCCATACTCACAAATGTCAATGATTACAAACTGTTATCATTCCCAACAATCTGTAGATATCTAATCTATATATTCCATTGATGTCCAAAAGGCACATTCCTTCCAAATTCCCTCCACATTCCATCCGTAACAACAGACCAATTCCAGACAAACATCCCCCCCCCCTCTCTCTCTCTAGATATGAATATCAGCCAATACATTATTAGACATCAATGCAAGACTGGAAGAATGACACTATAGATCCTCGTGTGTTTTTTAATCCAAAATACAAGCAGAAGATTGTGCGAACTGACGTTATTGAGAATATTGGAGAAGATGCTTCTAGGGTAGAAGCTCTGAATGAAAATGAAAGTAAAATACAAAATAAATTTATTAGTATAATGAATGGTAAAATCTACAAATATATTTTTTAAATATAATCAAGCCCATAAAGCAATTTTTTTTTTCGTTTGGGCATGACTGTTCCACATTTTCGATCATGCATGAAAAAAAATATAGTACTGTTATTTCATTTTGCTTATTATATGCTCTTATATGATTAAAAACTTGGAAAAAGTCCAATAGATCAGAATTCATCCAAGCAAATCACCTAAATTGGAACAGTTCAGTGCAAAAAGTGAATTTAAACCACTCTCTTCAACCCAAATTATCATCGAAATAATTTATACAATCACCAACTAACTACAAGATTTTCAGTGCCCAAATTTGATTCAAACTTCATTGACAAACTTCAGCTTTCTGAAGCTGTGTGACACGAATGGGAGATTTTAATGGCCCAGAGATTTCGAAGAAGATGGAGAAGACAACTCTTCACATCTTGCAAGAAAACATCTGATAACAACTGCAAGAAAAAGTTTCTAATTCGATCTCAGGAGGACAACAATTTCATGATTTGTCTATTTTCATCAACTATCCAGAAGTATTTTTGATTCAGTTTGTTTAATGAGTATTTTTATACAGTAAAGATTTAACTATAAGATGATGTTTAGTAAAATAACTAGGTTGTGAGTTGTAATACAAGTTATTAGGGCATCTCTTCTGCCCCACCCTGTATATAAATAAACTAAATTCATATCTCTTTTATACATCTATATTCTAATTGTGTTTGTGTTTCGTACATACATTAACCTTTCTGGAAAAAAGAGATAAAGTCATTAACTAAATATGGGTTATAAAAACTAAATAAAAAGATGCAAAGAGTATTAAGTTGATGTAAATTCAGTATAAAATCAAATTAACTTTCTTTTAAATTACTTAATGAATTCATCAATTTGGAAAACAATTCAAATTTTGCAATCGATTTATTTAAATGTTGTGGTATAATTTTCCTTTTCTCTATATATAATCAATAAAACATAATTTCTAACCTGTAAAGTCCAAGAAAAAAGGAATGGTGTTAAGACTATCCCTAATTTCAACAAGACTAAAAGACACTATTTAACAGGACTAATAATGAGCGCTAGTTCATGAGACCCTGAACCATCTGCTGTTCTAATTCTTTCTGTCAAAACATCGAATTACCCAAATTAGTTGGAGGACCGCAGAGACTTCACCAATTAAGAGTACCATCCGAGCAGAAGGTAAATAGGTGAGGTAAGGATAGTACCTAAATCACGTGATGGTGGGAAATGTAAACTTATTCTTATATTGAGGAAATGAGACAAAATAAAGTAAATGAATTAAAAACTAATGAGATACGCTTATCATTTTTTGATTGATGTGTCATTAACTCTTCACTGTGCACTTTATTTACAACTATTGGTGGTTGTTTTAACTCTTCACTGTGCACATTATTTACAACTATTGGTAGTTGTTTTAACTCTTCACTGTGCACTTTACTTACAACTATTATTTTTGTTTTAACCCATCACTGTGCACTTTATTTACAACTATTGGTGGTTGTTTTAACCCTTCACTGTTCACTTTATTTACAACTATTGGTGGTTGTTTTAACTCTTCACTGTGCACTTTACTTACAACTATTATTTTTGTTTTAACCCATCACTGTGCACTTTATTTACAATTATTGGTGGTTGTTTTAACCCTTCACTGTTCACTTTATTTACAACTATTGGTGGTTGTTTTAACTCTTCACTGTGCACTTTACCTACAACTATTATTTTTGTTTTAACCCATCACTGTGCACTTTATTTACAACTATTGGTGGTTGTTTTAACCCTTCACTGTTCACTTTATTTACAACTATTGGTGGTTGTTTTAACTCTTCACTGTGCACTTTACTTACAACTATTATTTTTGTTTTAACCCATCACTGTGCACTTTATTTACAACTATTGGTGGTTGTTTTAACTCTTCACTGTGCACTTCATTTACAACTATTGGTGTTTGTTCTAACTCTTCACTGTGCACTTCATTTACAACTATTGGTGTTTGTTCTAACTCTTCACTGTGCACTTCATTTACAACTATTGGTGGTTGTTTTAACTCTTCACTGTGCACTTCATTTACAACTATTGGTGGTTGTTTTAACTCTTCACTGTGCACTTCATTTACAACTATTGGTGGTTGTTTTAACTCTTCACTGTGCACTTCATTTACAACTATTGGTGTTTGTTCTAACTCTTCACTGTGCACTTCATTTACAACTATTGGTGTTTGTTCTAACTCTTCACTGTGCACTTCATTTACAACTATTGGTGGTTGTTTTAACTCTTCACTGTGCACTTCATTTACAACTATTGGTGGTTGTTTTAACTCTTCACTGTGCACTTCATTTACAACTATTGGTGTTTGTTTTAACTCTTCACTGTGCACTTCATTTACAACTATTGGTGTTTGTTCTAACTCTTCACTGTGCACCACCACAGTTTTATTTAAGTTGCAAAATCACCAGACTAGTTTTCTGATGCTATCACCTTTAACCTCGGCTATTAAACCTCTTTATAGTTTATTAAATTTTACAGTCAATTATTTCGTATTGCAGGGCGTAAAGAGACTCCATAAAGAGATTCCTATAACTTCTTTGATGTTACTGCAAACGAAACAGTTTATAGTATGAATTGAATGAGCATCTCTGATGAGAATTTTAATATTCTATTTGATGGAAAATTATTGATTTCAACATTTAATTGAATGTTTGTAAGGAATTATGTGCAAAATTACTGTTTCTTAATCTTAGTATAGTGTTTTTTTCTTTTAATGTTCAATGAGGTTTTTAAAATTAATCATTCATGTTTATTCATATTATTTAACGTATATTAATGTTACAGTAGGACTCATGCATTATGGAATTCAAATTTACGGATTATCTTAATTTATGTAAACATTTTTTTTATGAAATTCAATTTGTTTTACTTTTCATATAGAAAAAATACTTTTTATTTTATTTTTTGTAGTATCCATCATTTTATAGATTAATATCACATTTTACATTGCAATGAAATAAAATGTTGATTCGAAAGTAAGAAAGAGAACATTCACATTAATTAAAAATTAAATATTAGAGAAAATTATTACAATTTAATTATTTCAAAGAAGAATAGGTATTTTTTTCACCTTATTATTAATTAAAATACAACCTTTTGTATACCACCTAAATACTTTTTTATACATTACTAGTGTATTTACCCGTTAAAAATAATGGGTCTCCAATAGTTATTCATCACCCGTTGTAAAGTTATTTCTAGTAAATTAAAATAAAATGGATTTTTCTGCATAAACTGATACTTTTTTCATATATAAAAACATTAAAAAAATTGAATAAAATCATAAGAATTTAAATACCAAGTCACTATATTCCCGTGCGTATCATAGTTACATTCTTCATGTTTAATACCCATCGAGTAAAAGCGGACACCAAATAAATAAATAAATAAACACACTAAGGAAATTATTAGAATAGATAATAGTACATTATTTATGGAATACAATATATACGTTCTGTTCAGTAAACCATGCTTGAGTAATTCTACTGCAATTAATAATCTTTTTTCAATAATCTTCTATACTAATAATTTCCCTCGTGTGTTTATTTATTTGGTGTCCGCTTTTACTCTATGGGTATTAAACATGAAGAATGTAACTATGATACGCACGGGAATATATTGACTTGGTATTTAAATTCCCCTGTTTTTATTCAATTTTTAACGTATTTTGTCTATAAAATAAATTAGACAATGCAGAAAATTTTATTTTAATTGAATTCATTAAAAGTAACCTAATAACGGGTAATAAATTGGTATTGATGATGACCTGTTATTTTTAACGGGCAACTACACTAATTTTGTAAGAAAAACACAAATAACTTTCGATCCTAACATATTCCAACCTATTTATAGATTATAAATTACTATTTACCTTGAAAATTGAGGAGGTACAAGTGCTCTTCTAAAAATCTCCTAAGGAGATCATTATACTTTTCAAAAGTTCTCGAGACTGTTTCTAAGTTATTCCTTAGGTCTATTGAAGCGATTCAGAAGTTGCTGCTTTTCGGTTTTTAGTATTTTGTGAATCTAAATTGTTTTTCAAGGGCAGTTTCAGAAGTTAAAACTACTGCTATTTTGGCGCTGTATCCTATACCTACAGTAAACATAAATTTTGCTTCAATTCTGTTCGAATTGAAGAAGTTAAAACCTATTTGTTAAGTACTATAAATATATGAAAAAGAATGATGTCAATAAAATCATTGATAAAAGATATTAATATTATCATTAATTAATAAAAATTAATATGCGACAGTGTCAAATTTTAAAAGTTCTATATAATTTTCATTTAAAATCATAGTAATGATGTTTTTTTCATCCCTTCTCAATTTTCAAATTGAACTTAAAATATTATTGATTAAAACTCTCAGTGGTTGCAAATGAATTTTTCTAAAGTTTTGCTAAAAATGATTACTGATTAATTAAAAACAGAATACGCTAGTGATTAGTAAATTATTTTTAAAATAAAAATAATGTCTAATGGAGTACAGACAACCCTAAACTATACTAAGTTTGGTGCAAAGGTGTTTTATATGAGGTTTAAATTAAATTTTTCATATACAAAAATACCTAAGTATTCAAAATTATCCACTTAGTCGACTATTTCTTTTTAAATGGTATTTTAGGTATAACATTCTTGCTTTTCTAAAATTAAAGAGCATAAGTTCGGTCTTTAGAAATATTTGGCATAAGTTAATTGAGCAGCAACCACTGAGATAATTGATAAATAAATGAGTGTATTTAATTTTCATTTATTTTTAAAAAGTTAGTACACTTTTTGGCTATGGTATTAATTTTTTTAATTTTTTTATTTAATTTTTTTTATTCAATTTTATTTTATTTAATTTTTTAATTTTTTTTATTTAATTTTTTTTATTTTTTTTATCTATTTTTTTTTATAAATGTATAACGCTTTTCGGCTTGGGTGTTAATTTAGCATCTTTGTATTCTTTAAGTGATTTCAGGAAAGATCTAATGAAACAAAAGAAAATCCAGTCTCAATTGCTTCAAGGAGGAAGGTAAAACAGAACTGAAATTCGATTTCCGAACCATCAATCCGGTCTAAGAGCTCCTATGATTCGATTATGGGCTAAGTTCCGAGTTATCACAGTACTCCCCATTTTCCGATCATGTAAGAAGAAAGTGTACAGGTAACTCGTTTATTTAATCCGTATCTATGATACCATCAGGTATCTTGATACCAATGATTGAAACGTTCGATAACTTGAAATTCACCCTAGCAGCGAAAAAGTCGATCAAAAGGACGTAAGAAAATTAATGAAAGGGGGGGGGGGGGGGTATTACTTTTCCTATTTCTACAGTGATAAAAATACTTATCACTTAAAAAACTTTAGTGCTGAGACACTAAAGTGCATTGAACTGATGCACTTTAGTGCATCCAAACTATAGTTTGATGCACTAAAGTGTTTCGTTTCGGAGAAGAAGCCATATAGGGTGAACTCGAAACACCTGGGTGCATGTATATGGTTATATTCAGTCATTTCTATTTAATTAGAATTCTCAAACAAATACTTTTTATATAAAAGATAATTTTTAATAATAAATGTTCCACATTAATAGAATGCAGGTCGAATATTGCAATATCATGATAATAAGTTATTTAATATGTTATTTAATAAGTACAAATGTATTACATATACTGAATATAATTTAAAAACATCTCTCATATTGTTCTATATTACAGTTATGTATTATTGATATTTTACTTTAGAATAATTTGATAAGTGTGAAACTTCAAATTCTTTTTTAACTCTACTTGCAGTTTTAGAGGATAGCGCTAGAGTTAAGCTCTTCAACTACGAGGTCTTAGATTTTCTGATAGGTAGACTCGCATAGGCTTCATACACTATCACCTCTTCATTTTCCTCTTATATTTTTATGTTAGGTAGCTGATATGCTTCATTTACTATCACTTCTTCGGTGGCCGGAAATATTGGTCACAGAAATTTTGGTCCGAAAAATTCGGTCTTGGAATGAATAAATAAAGTTTTGAAACTCTCTACATAAATGACCGTTATGTAGTTCATTGTATCCGCTAGTTTGCTGTACTGCACACTTCATGGTTCTTAATGAACCAGCAGGGGGTTTTTGACTTTGATGAAATTATCATTGAACCCATTTCCTATGTATCCATGTTACGGATCGTTTTTGGAGCGTTGAAGACGCTCCAAAAACGCTTGTTCGCATAGCCCTTATACCTCAGACCGGAAGTTCCGAGACTTTCTCATGTTGAATAAATGTCAAAACAAGTCAAAATTACTAATGTTACGTATCATTTTACAATGGTTAATGATGTTATCCGCTATAAATAAATACACTACACATTTAACTATTCATAATTTAAACTTTATTTATTAATGTTCTTTACTAAAATCATTGTAAGATGTAACCGATAAATCCAAGACCGAATTTTACGACAATTTTTTATGTAAAGTAGACTCGTTGACTTCATTTTTTGCTACCTCTTCATTTTCCCCTTAGATTTTTCGTATTCCTCATTTACTATCACCTCTTCATTTTCCTCTTCCATCCGTGAGTGCAGTCACTGGTGATTGTGTTCCTTTTTGTCATATTCTTTGGTAAGTGGAGCTTTTCTGCATCCTCGAGCTCATCTTTGAAGAGTTAGGTGATTTATTCTTACATATCTAGTAATATTATTTAATAAAAATATTCTGGTTTGAAACAATATTAATTAAAATGGTCTTTTTCTATTACAGTTCTGATTTTTAAATATCTAAATATCCGAACTCTTCATTATACATTTTAAAGAATATAATGTAGAATAAATTATTAAATAGGTATGGTATTTTTATTTTTAACCATACTGTATTCTTGAATAAAATTGTTTCATTGTTTCATTAAATAGGTATGCTATGATATGAACTGTAGAATAAACTGTAGAAAAACAATAGAATGAATTATTTAATTTGCTAATGCAGTTCTTTTTAAATTCACATGGCAGAAAACTTAAGAATTATTCCAAGGAAATTTGAGAAATATTTTAAGAGATAAGATGGAATGCGATAAAATTTTAGCAAAAGCCGAAATAAAATGTTTTGAATTAATATTTAATACCTTGATAAATTTTAATTAAAATTGTCAGTCTAGCTTGTAAAGTTATATGTTGCATTTTTTGTTCATTTATTACCTGAAAATGATAATAAATCACATCAATATATATATATATATATATATATATACATCAATTATTTACTGTTATTTTCTTTTTAGAGGACTCTATTACGGTTTAGTGGTAGAAGCTATTGCGGCACCATACAATCTCCTCTAAAATTTCTCAGTACTATAAAAATAACTCCAGGATAATAAAAGGTAAGGCTGTGACACATACTTATCTAAAATGATGAAGAGCTAAACTACCTAGAATAGTGAGAGGTTGAAGGCTTTTTCACACATGTCAGTGTTCTGTCCGTTCCGTGTCCTACCAGTGTTTTGTCAGCACTTAATAGATACGGTACTGTGTGAATGTGTGCGTTGAAATTAAAGTAACGGTCATTTTTTTCACTGAATATACACGTCATGTATAGATGTGAACAAGTCTTTAACCAGCAGCTATAAACGGATACCTATATACACTGATACAGACCTCTGTATTGGTCTGAAAGAGCCCCGCTGAAATCAAAAGTGGTGTCTAAAAATTATGTAAAGACAAATTGATCCCGACTCCAATTAGTTCGACTGGTGTGATCCAAATGATATTTTTTCAATTGAAATTTAGAAAAAAATTCAGATCAAATTTTCTTCAATTTGAATATTTATCTAACAGGAGGAAGTTATTGGAAATTTACTACAAAAATTGATGTTCAATTTACTTAAGTTTAATTCATATAGAAACATTATTTAAAGTATTAAACAAAGCTCTTTGTATTTTCAAAAATTATTTTTGAATATATGTAAAATTATTTAAAAAAACTCCTATGTTCATTATTCAAATCATTGAAAAACCACCCCATTACCCCTGAAAAGGCTCAAAGTATTTCATTTTAGTAGTATCCCCGTCAGCGTAGAACTTTCATATCATATTTTAGAACAGTTTAGAAACTAAGCTCGCTAAACTGAATAAAATATTACAAAAAATAGGGAAAGGGAAATTTTTTCTTGCCTTTACTCAGTTACGATTTTTTCTTCAAAATTCATCAAGAAATTCTGCATAGACTATTTTTATTATATAAAACTGTATCTGGAGCCTGAAATATTTTAGACTGTAAGAGATATGTTACTGTATCTTAGATACTGAATTATATAGGAGAAAATATTGAAAGGAAACTAGGGTAGAGGATATATCTAACATTTGTGAGTAATGGGATTAATTTACTATATACATGATATTTTTTTAAATTATTTTTTGAAATATATATTATATATTTTTCATAAAAAATTAATTTTTCTCACTAGAAACTATACATAAAGATTAATAATTAATAGGGTTTTAAAAATATGTCCTTAAAATCACAAATCTTAGGAATATCATAGACGAAACTAAATGAAATGGTATCGAATACTATATACCGCTGGTGTAGAACCATTCAATACTCTTTAATTCTCTCCGTTTATAGTATTTTCGGGATCTATAATTTTAAGAGCATATTGTCACAACACTAATAATTATTAATTGATAAAAATTAATCATAAAAAAGTCTATTAAAAAAATGTCATCAATTAATATTTTTTTATCTTTAATAAATCATTATAAAAGAATATTTTCCTATTAACTTGTTTACCAATTATAAAACTGTTTAAATCAATCATTATTTCAAACACTTTTCTTCGTATAGGTTAAAGAAAAACGATTTTAGTTATCATCATCTTTCATAACAATAACAGAAAATATTTAATCTCAAAAACATATATACTGAATTATAACAAAGAAGCGGACATTTTTGGACTACTTTAAGCTCAAAATATAGTACAAAAAGACTTATTTTAATTTAAAAGATATCTTAAGTAATTTCCGAAAATATTTTTTGCTTGTAAATAATGTATCTATACTCTACCGTATAACTTGTAAATGTGTCTATGCTGTCGTATGATTTGTAAATATATATATAATATATACCATACCATATAATTTGTAAATGTATCTATACTACCATATCTTCAATATATTATAGTAAGTAGCATAACTCAATTTGGAATTAAAGTGACAAAATAACTCAATTGACAATGAACGTTTAACATCAGATAATTTAAGGTGCCAATGTACATTCAGACTCTGTTTCCTCAGTCTGACACACTGCTGTGAATTTATTCTACTCTTACATTTATTACATCAATGGTTTCCACTTGGGAATAACAGACAAGTAATAGTACAGGTAAGTGCAAGTACAGACAAGTACGCTTTAGTAATAGTACAAGTAAATACAAGTACAGACTAGTACAAGTAAGAACAAGTACAGACTAGTACAAGTACAGACTAGTACAAGTACAGACAAGTAAATGTTAGTCCTAGAACAAGTAAGTAAATGTACAGGCTAGTACAAGTTATTACTATTACATGTAAGTACAAGTATATGTACAAATACATATAATTACAAGTATTAACATATAACAGTGATAATTTATCAACCAAAATGTGACTGAGGAATCTTTTAATAAATGCTAATTTTTCATTTACTATATAATTCGGATATTCATGATGAGATTTAACTTTTTTCCACTATATTGAGCTATATTTCTGAGAAAATCTTTATTTAGATAAAAAGAGATACTGTATTTAATTTGTAAATTTATATTTTAGTCGAATGAAGATTTTTTTGATAGAAAATTATTTTGGATGATAGTACATCATATCACAATTTAGGATGATAGTACATCGTGTCACCATCTAAATGATAGTACATCACAGTATTTGTTTAGTTTAGCGTAATAAATCTGGATAAAGGGACAGACAGACACCCCTGATTGCTGTCCCGTTTAACCGGAGTTTACGACTTCACGGGCCCTATTGGAACTAACGGTGATGGTAGAGTCACTCAGTGAGTAGGTAATAACTGTACACATTGCTTCACAAGCTGACCAATCACAGACAAGAGTTCTGAAGTTGAGAATGACGTCACAGTTGGTGTGGTTATCATTTTCATTTACATGAATGAAGGTTTTAATGTGGATAAAAATGTGGTATAGTTACCAGAATGGAGACCGTATCATGGATACAATTTCGAGTATTTCTATCTGATAATTTGAACATTATTATTAGGATGATAATTAGGATGAGTTTTATAAGATAAATATCCGTATATTGACCTTTATGGACTTCAAATAAAATTAAGAAGTGGTTATAATTATATCGTAATAATCATCTTATTGTGACGTCAGTCTTAACTATCTCACAAATAATTATTTAACTGTAATTACTTTACTAATCTTAACATCATTAGTTGTAGACAGTTACATCTTGCCAAATATTATCATTAAACATCGCACTAATCAATAACTACTCTATCCAAAGCTTCTACGTGAAATAATATCCCTAATCGCTCTAAAACATCGAGTGAACGCTAGTAACAAATATCCCTACGTCTAGCCACTATTATCCAGAGTATCCAGTTAATTAATTATCCCGTAATTTAAATCTCAATTATGTGATATGTCATTTGAGTTTTTTTTTATATATAATGAATATCAACATTGTGTAAAATATCAAAATTAATATTTTTTGTTTAACTTCTAATAAAATTTAAACGTTACTACAACTTGAATTATTTTACCTGAGACAAAAATATAGTGAATTTAAATAATCTTTTTCTATTAGACTATAATTCTTATTTTGCTTATACCCTGTACAAGTTTATCCATATGTTCTATATTAATTCAAGTAGGATATTTTATGATATAAAATATACAATTTACTATTTTAATAGACTATAATACTGTTCACAATTATTAATACTACCCATAATTATATCTCTTTCAATTCAATTAACTCATTTTCAGTTGATGCGAAAGTTAACCTTCTTTTATTAGCTCTAGGTGACGGCTCTTCATTTTCCTCTTTCCGCAAATCCAAAGATTTGGTATTCGCTTCACCGTTGACTAAAGCGTCTTTTCCGACGTCGGTGTCGCGTTTCTCCGACGTCGCAATAACTGATGACGTAACGCCGTCTTTCTGAAGATCTGCACTGTCGGTTTGAGGTCATTCTTCCTCTCCAGCAACGTTGAACGTAGTGACTTGAGTCAAACCGTCGGCCATGCTTGCCTTGTACTGTCATAGAAAATAAAACAACCATTAAACTTTAGTAAAACGTTAATTTTTTTGATTATATAAGAAAATTCTCTATCATAAAAAATAACGAATTAAAATGGTGAAGAAATATATATGGTCATAAATGTGGATCTGGAATATAAGTCCAAGCCAGAGGAAATATCTATACTAGAATTAAGGAATTAGGACATAATAATCTAGAATTTTCATAGGTAACCTCTATAAATCGGTGGCCGGAAATTTCAGTCTTGGCAAACCTGTCAAAATTACTAATGTTACGAATTTTCCGAGACCCAAATTTCTGGGACAGGATTTTCCGAGACCCAATTTTCTAGGACCGAATTTCCTATACCGTAATTTCCTAGAACCCTATAAATCATAAAAACGAAACAAATTAAAAAAAGATGAACAATTGTAAGACAATGTAAAACAAACACGAAACAATGATAACGATTTAACATTGCAAGAGAATATTCTGATACATTTAAAATCAATGAACTTCTCAACTTCAACATGAAGCAAGAAAAAGATAATACTTTCAGTTTAATCTGGCACTTCATTATATATTTTCACATCAATAAAATGAATGTTTGATTTCCTCCTTTCTACATCGAGGGATCAATAATTTACAATTATGATTTAAAATAATTACCACCTTGCACAAAAGTATAAAATCATGACCAATCATACTAATCGTTCAAAAAATAAAAAGAGATGTTCAGAGTTGGAACCTCTTTTTATATTTTTCGAACGATTAATGTGATATGACATGAGAATATTATTATAATAACAAGTGTAATTAACCGTTAAAAATAACGAGTCATCATCAATACTAGTTTATTACCCGTTTTTAGGTTACTTTTATTAAATTCAATTAAAATTAAATTTTCTGCATACTCTAATTTCCTTTTCAGAAATAAAAATTAAAAATTGAATTAAAATTAGGGAGTTTAAATAGCAAGTCAATATATTCCCATGTGTATCATAGTTACATTCTTCATGTTTAATACCTGTAGTGTCAAGAGGGACACCAAATAAATAAACACACTACGGGCATTATTACGATAGCCAATATATTTGATAATACTAATCGAGTGTATTTAATATTAATCTTGGCTATAAAGAAAAGCGTGATTTCAGAAGGTTTCAGAAACGTTAAAGTACATTAATGTAAACGGATGGACGCCGTCTAAACTTTGTCACCTATTCACAATTATTACAAATTGTTTAACTCTATATTACGGAAAAGTGGGAACCATTTTCTCTTGAGTTCACATAGACCACTACAGCTTTTTCTCACCGAGTAGGCTGCAGCTGAGTAATTCTGTGGAGATCTCATCAGTCTATTTTCTCTCCATTTCTTCTTCAACACGGCTAGCACCTGGAATAAATTAGAAAAATGAGAAGAAAAGATGCAGAAAATGTAAAGGAAAGATGCAGAAAATGTAAAGGAAAGATGCAGAAAAGGTAAAGGAAAGAGACAGGAAATGTAAAGGAAAGATGCAGAAAATGTAAAGGAAAGATGCAGAAAATGTAAAGGAAAGATGCAGAAAAGGTAAAGGAAAGAGACAGGAAATGTAAAGGAAAGATGCAGAAAAGGTAAAGGAAAGATGCAGAAAAGGTAAAGGAAAGAGACAGGAAATGTAAAGGAAAGATGCAGAGAATGTAAAGGAAAGATGCAGAAAATGTAAAGGAAAGATGCAGAAAAGGTAAAGGAAAGAGACAGGAAATGTAAAGGAAAGATGCAGAAAAGGTAAAGGAAAGATGCAGAAAATGTAAAGGAAAGACGCAGAAAATGTACAGGAAAGATGCAGAAAATGTAAAGGAAAGATGCAGAAAATGTAAAGGAAAGACGCAGAAAATGTAAAGGAAAGATGCAGAAAATGTAAAGGAAAGATGCAGAGAATGTAAAGGAAAGATGCAGAAAAGGTAAAGGAAAGATGCAGAAAAGGTAAAGGAAAGATGCAGAGAATGTAAAGGAAAGATGCAGAGAATGTAAAGGAAAGACGCAGAAAATGTAAAGGAAAGATGCAGAAAATGTAAAGGAAAGATGCAGAAAATGTAAAGGAAAGACGCAGAAAATGTAAAGGAAAGATGCAGAAAATGTAAAGGAAAGATGCAGAGAATGTAAAGGAAAGATGCAGAAAAGGTAAAGGAAAGATGCAGAGAATGTAAAGGAAAGATGCAGAAAATGTAAAGGAAAGATGCAGAAAAGGTAAAGGAAAGATGCAGAAAAGGCAAAGGAAAGATGCAGAGAATGTAAAGGAAAGATGCAGAAAATGTAAAGGAAAGAGACAGGAAATGTAAAGGAAAGATGCAGAAAATGTAAAGGAAAGATGCAGAAAAAGTAAAAGATGCAGAAAAGGAAAAGGAAAGAGTTTATTTCATGGATAGCACACCTTTTCTTCAATAAAATCGAAAACGTGGAAATTTATTTCACTTATATATATATATTTGTTTCTTTAGATTATGTAATCCATTGCATCTGATGTTTTTTATTTAATTTTGAAAATTCCTATTGCACAGTTCATTCTATTTTCTTTTAATCGCTAGAATAAAAGATTTCACTAATATCAAACAATTAACTAATTCTTATCACAATTCCTTAAAGAAAATAAATATAACATACAGAAATTCTATAATAAACATTTTCGTTTGTGATATTTTTACACTTTATGCCGTTTTATCAATTTATTATTAATCCTGATATTTGTGGTAATCTGGTTTTTATTTTCATTCAGCTAAAAAAAATGCTTTTCCGAACGTAAATTAATTTTTTTAATAATATTTTTTTATGAAAATATATTTTACGAGAAACTTGATATAAATATTGTTTTGTATTAATTATTGAACTGTATTTTTATATGACATAAAAAAAATTATTCTGCATTTTTATCCAATATGTGTAAGACAGGA
>CANNZV010002900.1:126060-170994 GCA_947561585.1 Caprella mutica
CGATCCAATCCAAAGATATTTTGTCTGGAGCGTGATCGGACCGTGAGCGGAGCAGCACTGCCAGTGTGTATTAGCAGCGCTCCAGTCGCGGTCCAGTTTTATTATTTGCGTGCTTTTTCTTGAATTTTACTATACATATATATGTCTCGCGCATTTGACTGATCTGATATATCGACCGATTTCGCTGCGCAATCTATTGATCAATCGTTATTGCAGCCATCGACCGATGGCGCAACCATCTATCGATTGTTGCGCGTTCGAATAATAAGATTATTTTAGCTCATGCATCTAATTGGCAAATTTTATCGCATTTATCGATCAATAGCGCACCTATCAATCGATTTCTGCGTGTTCGAATGATAGGGAATTTTTTAGTTTATGCATTTAATTGTCTTGATTTTAATGGAAAGATATTGTCTTTTTAAACCAAAAAATTGTTACATTTCATCGGGTAAACATCAATCGATTGATGATTAACCTATGAAATGTAACAATTAGATACAGAAATTATAGAAATCCATATCAATCGAACGCGCAACAATCGGTTGATGGTATCCCTATTAAATATACCATTTAGATGCTTAAACTAAATACATTCTTTATCATTCGAACGTGCAGCAATCAATCGTTGGTTGCACTATCGGTTGATGGCTGCGCTAACGATAGATCAACAAATTATGAAGCGAAATCAGTCGATATTGCTGCGAAAATAATAGAAAAAATTAGTTTTGTCATCTATTAGATGAGGATACAACGAGTAGATATCCTTCACACTTCCTGTCTTTTAGCATAGGATGAACTCAAAATAAGTACTTTTTGTTTTCTATCATCCTGCTCATCAATCAAGCGTAATGATAATCAGTGCAAAATCAGATGATACGGAAGGGACGGGAGCGAGAGCGGACCGTGACCGGACCGAACATGTGTATGCACAAGGATGAGACCGGACCGTGACTGGAGCGAGAGCGGAGCGTTACCGGAGCGATGGTGTGGATCAGCCATAAAGGGCAGTACACACCTAGGGTTTTTAAGTCTTTCCACCAGACTTTTTGCTAAGCTCCTCCTACTTTTTCCACGAAAATATAAGGAAAAACGATATGATTATTATTTATTCTAGTTGGTATCCATGATACCTGCAGGTATCATGGATATCAACTAAAATATATAATAATTATATCGTTTTGTTTTAAATTAAACAGCCACAAATCATCAGGATAAGTACTCAGTATTTCTTTTTTCGATTCTCTATTTTTCTCATAGTACCTTCATCATATATCTAATCAGTCAAATGACTCTGCAATTTCTCATATGAGTTCTCTTCTCATTTCATAAAATTTATGAGTGACAATTTTATGAGCATTTATGAGGTACACTATATCTTGATGCTGTGAACATTAGAGTGATGAAATTCAGACGCATGAAAAACAGTGTGCGGTGATGAACCAAGAATTAAATAAAAATATATATATAAAAAATAATAAAAGAAATAATTTTTTTTTTTCTTATTCAATCACTTTGTTTTTCAAGATAGTTATTTTATTACCTCTCTGAGTGAGAGGTAATAAAACAGAACATAAAGAAATAAATTTCTACAAAGATAAGTAAATTAATTAACTCGTTAAAAAATCGTTAAGTGTTCGATTCCTGACAAGTGAATTAAATGTTTCATCTTTTAAAAAAATTGATTTTTTTCAAAATTCAGATTTTTTTATTCTCACCCGTGAGTCCATCTATAATTTTTTTTATCCATTGTGTCCATAAATTTTTTATATGAAAAGAATTTAATTTAAATCATTGTGAATTTTTTCTGAATCAATTTTGAGACATTTATTGATACTATGTGTATAGAATTAACGTGCAGAAAAATAGCGAAATAAGGCCAACTTAAATGGTTTATACACAGAGAGAAAGTTATGGTGGGGCCATAGATTATTTGGTAGGGGCTATGCCTATCAATTCGAGCATATAAGAAAAAAGTATATAATATAATTATTATCTAATTTTAATTATGATCAACTGTTTCTTCTATAATCGAAAAAGTGGTATTGTCCGATAATTCGAAAATAACCCTATTCCGTGTCAATATCAAAAAGGTTAAATTAAATATAATGAAGATTGTCTTACTAGAGTTGCAATTAATAATATGTATTAACCTACATTTAACCATTAAAAGACTGTTGAGTTTAAGCTCGACAAACCGAATTCATTCAATATAATAACATTATTCCCATCAATCTTGGGTAAATAAGATTTTGACCCAGTACATTAATATGATAAAAGCTGTTAACTGACAAAAAATCATATAATTCGAGCAGCTGGTTTCCTAAATATCATTGTGTAAAGAATCCTCTCAAATTTTGTCAGTCCAATTAGGGTTAAATTAAAAAAAAAAACCTAAACTTTAACTAAAATTGTAACCTAAAATACCCCCCAAATAATGCTCATTATAAGTGACTACCATTGTTAGAGTAACGTTAACTATTATTGCTATGATGTACAATAGATGCATTAAAACTAATTACACCAGTTTAGATATAAGCTCAGCTTCCTGCTCTTTGTCTGTATAGCCATAAACATTAAATTGCAGTTGGTCTTAATTTGTTATTAATTCTCATGTCTGGATTATTATATACTTACATTCATTATTTATTTATTTATTATTCAAATAATGAAATAGTAGTAATGATATATTCGTTCAAATGCATATTGTTTGAATAGGTTTGAATTCAAATGAAATGTTTATTTTTCATATAAATAGCATCACTTTAATTCGAATGAGGCAATAACGTAAATAAATTTTTAGTCAAAATTTTATTCTCTTGGTCTGTTTGATAATTAAATTAATATTTTATAATAATATCGTGCATGTTGTTATATTATATATATATACTAGATTACGTGCATTTGGTGGAGCGCATACGGCATACCTTTGCCACGGCCAAATAACCTTGACAATCATATAATTCTTGAGTTGTGAATGACCTTGACCTCAAAATTTGACCCATTCGATACCAAAATTTAATAAACTGGTAACTGGATAATGACCAATTGTCCCACCAAGTTTCATGCAATATGGTTAAATACTTTTTGAGTTATGCGAATAACAAGATTACAAATAAATAAATGCCGGCAAAACTATAACTTTCCGCTTTCTGCGAAGCTAAAGAAACGTTCCTAACCCTACTAAGAAGCATCTGTTTATGTAGCATCTGAATTTTAATATTTTAAGAATTACCTTAAATGTAAATGGAGATGGAAATTATATCCCTTCAATGCCTACAAACACAATGTAGTTTAAACTTAAGATTCTTTTATTTGATGATTTATGTGACAGTTTTTTATCATTAATTTTAAAGAAAAGCACTTTCTTATGAACCAGATACTTTAGATCAAGATCGGTAATTTTATTCCTTCCAATAGCCATCATACAAGGGGCAGTAATTTGAACCTTCTATCTATTAGATTAGAAAATCAAAACAAATTTTACTATTTTTAGACTAATAGAAGCTTTAAATAAGCTTCACGATTTTAAAAACTGAAGCAATGTCAAATTATTTAAAAAATACGAAATACAAAGATTACTGTTTAAACCAATATAGGACCAGTCACTGACTCACTTAGGAAGGATTTTAGTATGCTTCTTCTATGATGTTTTTATCTTATAGATTCTTTTAGATTCTATAAGCTTTGCAACTTTTCTAGTTTTATTCACAATTATTTTTAATGTATTAGAAGTTTTTTATATATATTTTTTTTAATTACGTGTCGGTATATAGAAATTTCACAATAAACAATTAAATAATAAAATATCAATACATTATTTAGTGTGCACTCAAG
Organism: Caprella mutica; assembly: GCA_947561585.1. Classification (NCBI taxonomy): domain Eukaryota; kingdom Metazoa; phylum Arthropoda; class Malacostraca; order Amphipoda; family Caprellidae; genus Caprella; species Caprella mutica. The sequence continues at coordinate 129,898 of CANNZV010002900.1, forward strand.
CAGTTCAATAATTAGTGTAAATCAACATCCATTATTTAATATTAATTAGTATACATACAAATAAAGAAAATATATTAGTAGGGATACCAATCCAATAATTATTATAATTTGGCATCCAATATTATTAGTAATCAACATCCAATATGATTAGTATTCAGCATTCAATAATTAATATAATTCAACATACAATAATTAATATAATTCAGCATACAATAATTACAGCAAACCCTCCTAGTAGACAAACCTGGTATTAGACAAAGATATTTTTGAAACAGTACCGGAAAAAACCGTACTAGACGAAACACAAATTTTGTCACCTGCCAGTTATTATAGTGCAAATATTACAAGCAGTGATAATTACAAAACTATTTAAAAAAGCTTAATTTGAATAATGTATTATATTTATTTCGGGTGTTTTGTAGGATGAAACAAAAGGTAGATTTGGTGTAAGATTAAATGGCTAAAGTCTATGTTAAAAAATGGGAAAAATAACAAAAAACTAGATAGAGTAGAGTAGACAATTCTAATTTCATTAAGTGATAATTTAACTGAAAAAATATTATATGAATTATAATTGAAATTTAAAAAATCATACTGTTTCTAAATGTGTTCTTCTTCGAAATTTTATTAATTATTCACTATCAATTTGACATTAAATTCGTCATAAACAAATAGAGCTATCGAAATGTTAAAGTCATCGCTTCACTTTTAGAGAACACGGAGTTGGTCTAGTACGAAACCGCGGAAAATACTAGACCGAGCAAACCTGTAGCGTAATTCTGGTCTACTAAGAGCTTTTGCTGTATTATAATTAGCATCCAATATTATTAGTATCCAATAACCTCATAACATCCAAATTTGGGATAACGAAGAATTGGATAGAATCTTACCACACTTACTTTTCTGGTCGCACTCTGGTCAGGGGTTGTATTGGCAGCTCTCAGTTTAGTTACCAGCACTCGCACGATATTTACCAGGAAAATAACGTTCAGAAACATCGACATAACCACTGGTATGGAGAGGAAGTAGTTATACACCGTCTCCTCCATCCAACAGCTAAAAAAGGTAGAAAATATGTATAGTTTCTGTATCTATGGTACAGCATCAATAGAATAAATATTTACTGTATCTATGATACATTAATCAATAGAAATATTTTTTTTCTAATCATTCTATTTCTATGATACTGTTCCACAATAAATACTAAATTTATTTATGTAGTATTTCTATGACGCTAGTTATTCATTCGAATGATTAACATGTAACGTCATTGGTTGACTTCTTTCAAATAATTAGCATGCACTGTCGTTACTTCCCTAGACTCTGTTTTTAACTCACTGCTGCCTGGCTTCTTCGTCCAGACCTCTTATTAGACTGTAGAAAAATATGAGAGGAAGAGGAAGCAACCACCCTAAAAGGAGGAAGTACCGAAGAAGGCGCGACTCAGTCACGAAGGCAACCACCAGTAGAGTGTGAAGGTAGAGGCCTTCACACAACATCCAGAAGTAAGTACTGACCAGGAAGTAGTGCAGTAGGACGTGTAGGAACTGGCAACTGAACTGCAGGGAGAGAAAGAGTGAAGTTAAACATATTGCAGTATTTTAATTAGAAATTCTTCTTCTTTTGCTTAGAAAATTAAATTAAATTAAACAAATAAATTTAATTTAAAAAACAAATTAAATTGAAAAAATTAATTAAATTGAAAAATTTGATTAAATTAATAAAATTAATTAAATTAAAAAAATCAAAAAAATTAATTAAATTAAAAAATTTAATTAGGAAAAGAAAATTTAAAAATAAATTGAAACTAAATTCAAAGAAATTATACTGAAAAATTAAATTAAAAAATTTAATTATAAAATTAAATTTATAAATTAAATTAAAAAACTAAATTGAAAAATAAAACTACAAAAGATAAATTGAGAAGTGAATGAAATAAAGAATTTTAATAAATAAATTTGAATGGATATATAGTTTTAGATAAATGCTTTTCTTCTCGTCGAAAGCAGGCGATATACTGTTATAATTTCCCGTGAAGTTTATAAAGTACACAAGAGGCTCGAACTCATGGATTATTCTCTTGAACATAAAGGATTAAATAGTGCAAGTAATGAAATGATCCTAGTGAGGAGGATCTCACAGAAAGATTCTTTAGGAGGATTTATAGAGGTAAGTACATTGAGTGTATTATACTCTAACTGAACTACTTTGATAATAGGGTATAGAATATCTTAGAAAATTGAGATATTGTTTTAATAAATATTTATCTTTATAGCGATTGGAAGTATTTGTGAAATTATCTTTAAATTGATTAAAACAATATCAGTATATTAAAATATGCAAAATAGTGAGAAAGTTCTTTTTGATCCTTAAAAATGTATGTCGGGCTCGTTAATTTCCAAATCCATTTTTTTTTTAACATTTATAGAGTGGCACACAATGCACAAATTAATATATAATTTAGTCAATTTATTACAGAAATTTAAATTTATCTTAGAGTATCTATCAATACTCATTGTTATGTAAATATTAAACAATTTTCATTTTAAATTAGGCGGTATTCTATACTACCAGATAAAACGCCGCGTTTATACCGCCCAGTTAACGCCTTTTCAAATAATCATGTCAAAATGAATGGAAAGCAAATTAGTAGACCAAACTAGCGTTTCTACCGCCATCCATTCATTTATCCGTGATTAATTGAAGACGCGGAAACAGGGCAGTTAAAACGCGGCGTTTTATTTGTTAGTATAGAATAGGCCTAAGACTACGTAACTCACATAGTTGTTCTTTAACACCTGTGTGTTGCTCGTGACTCCCAGTGACCAAATCAGCCACAGGATGTTGTTGATGAGGAAAGAAATGAAGAGGTTCTTGTGGATGCTCACTCTGGTGCATTTCAGGGACCTGTTGGAGAGAAAAGAGGGTTAGATGAAGGTTGGAAGAGGGGTTAGAGGGTTAAAAGAGGGTTTAAAAGGGAAAATTAAGGATTAGAATTGTGTTAAAATATAGTTAGAAAAGTGTTGGAAGAGGATTTTTTAAAATGTTAGAAACGGGGCAGAAGCAAGTTAGAAGAAGGTTGGGAGGGTTAAAAGAGGGTTAATAAAGCATTAGAATTGGGTTAGAAGAATGTTGGAAGAGGGTTAATGATGGGTAAGAAACTGGGCAGAAGAGGGTTAGAAGCGGGTTAGAAGCGAGTCACAAGAAATTCAATAGAGAGTACCATTTTAATGCTGTTTAACGTCTGCTTTGGAACCAAAGGCCGTATGTATTGAGGGCATCATAAGGAAATTAAATACAAGGGATTTGAAGAAACAGCCAGAAGGAAAATTAATCCTTGAACAAAGTCACCTACCACCGCCAGTAACAATGCTCATGAATGCAGACAAACTACTCTGCATGTGAATGCAGTCACTTACCAAGGAAAATAAGGAAAAGGACACAAGCACCGATTGGCTGCACTCTCGGTTGAGAGGAAAATGAATGTGGGATTGCAACAGTATGTGGGAAAATGGTAACATACGAAACATAAGATGAGCTTTAAAAATACCATTATTCTTTTATCTGTTTTATAATCTAGGTAGTTAATCTCTAGATCACAAACCATTGGAATATGGCCTTATTTTTTAATTTTCATTTACTCTTTATCCATTTAACATGCATCTTTAATAGCCTTATTTTTTTAATTTTCATTTACTCTTTATCCATTTAACATGCATCTTTAATAGCCTTATTTTTTTAATTTTCATTTGCTCTTTATCCATTTAACATGCATCTTTAATAGCCTTATTTTTTTTAATTTTCATTTACTCTTTATCCATTTAACATGCATCTTTAATAGCCTTATTTTTTTTAATTTTCATTTACTCTTTATCCATTTAACATTTAATTATCCTAGCTTTATTTTTCATATTACCAATAGTATCCAAACTTGCCCGAAAAGGTCCTGCAATATGCAGGAATTTATAAAAGGGCTTGAATAAGTATACACGTAATACCTACTTTTAATTCTTTTAATGTATATTATGTTTCTTTTACTCCTCAATAAATTTGTTTCATTGTTTCATTGTTTCATATGAATAAAATATTTGGTAAATTTCTAGTTCACGCCCCTATTTCGTTTAGGAACGTGAACTAGGAAGGGAGTAATCGTATATTCACAATTTTGTTATCATGATAACCATTTTAAAACAATATCAATTTCAAATATTCCTTTTTGGTATTATTTGTATTTGTTTTAAAGATACTAAATTTTATATCTATTAATATTTATTAGCTAAATATACTTTAATCAGATGAAAGGAATGAAATTTAAGGAAAAATTATTAAAAAACACGCTCATTCCTAGTACACGTCCCTAAATGAAATAGGAACGTGAACTAGTAATTCACCAAATATTATAATAAACTTCTTCAGTTCTGCTTCATTCTAATTGGTTATCATACCTACTCATTAGAATAACTTTTATCTTTCTTTTAAAATCTGGTCAGTAGAACATCAAATATTGACATAGCATTTATGAACGAGAGTAATTAAAGTAAATCTTGTATTAGGATATATGGAGTTGATTATATCTGCTGTTCAGTATAACCGTATAATGTGAGATATTGGTTTTAGTTTAATAAGTATCAAATTTCTCTTTATTTGAAATATCATTAATAATTATAACTGTTTTTATTTCTATTTGTATCAAATTATTAATTATTATTTCCATTCTAATATGTATCACATTAATTAAATACAATTTTTATAACTATTCGTATCACATTGTTATCAATTTAAAAAATCCTTCGAATTTGTATCACAATTATCAGTTACAATTTTAATTCCTATTTGTATTACAATACTATTAATTAATTTTTATTTTACATTCTAATTTGTATCAAATTAATTAATAACCTATTTTCTGTCCTTATTTGTATCACATTATTATTAATTAAATATTTTTTTCGTTCTAGTTTGTATCACATTAATTAACTCCATTTATTATCCCTATTTGTATCACATTATTTATCAACTCTTTTTTTTTCATACCATTTTGTATCATAAATTTTCATTACAATTTTTATTTGTTTATTTTAACATATAGCTTATACCATGAATGTTATTAAATAGTTGCTGTAAAACCTTCATTAAATAGTTGCTGTAAAACCTTCTTCATAATAAATGATTATTTCTACGGTGGAAATAAAATCGCTCGTTATTAATAGAAAAAAAATTATCGGTTGAAATAATATCGCTAGGAAAATTAATTGTGTTTTCAAAATTCAAATGAACTGTAAAATATAGATTGAAAATATTAATGACTACTATTCTTTGTATATTAGACTGATTAATTTTTTACAGTTCAAAAAGAATTGAAGATCATAAAATAATTATTAAATATTAGAAAAAAATCATTTAAAAAAAAATTAAAATGAATTATTAAAATTAAATTAAAATTAAAATGAATTAAATTTTAATCAAATTAATGACTTACAAATTGAAATTGAAAGACGTGAAACTTAGAAAATTTAAATTTATGGAAAAAATAAATATAAGGATTGGGGTGGGGAAATAAAATACAAATACTTGGGAAAAAAACTTTAATTTACTTATATAATTTAATTCAATAAAATTTATTATTTTGTATAAAAAGTTACTATAATTAATGAGTAGTTGATAATAATTAAATGATGGTATCTTGCCATTATAGGTGCTGAGGGTAGATTCCTAGTTTACGGATTGTTCCACATTTTCGATCAAAGAACAAGCAAATATATAATAATTATATAGACGTAACCCAGGCAAGAAGAATTAATACCTGGGATATTAAGGGAATATCCCATAATATATTGCTAACTATGTATATTCACATTTTTATCGTTCATTAAATAATTCTATTTTCAAACGATGTAGTATCTATAATTCCTTTCAGAATTCACTTTATTACTAAATTGGTTATATTTTAATTATTTTTTAACTATAATTAGAAATTACAACAACTGCAAAATATAAAATATACTGTATGAATTGATAAGTAAATCTAATAAATGTAACGGATAAAAAATTGGCTGAGTGTTGTTAGATTGTAATGTGTACAATCGTGAAATGATTGACCTGAACTACCGTGAAATGATTGACCTGAACTATCGTGAAATGATTGACTTGAACTATCGTGAAATGATTGACTTGAACTACCGTGAAATGATTGACCTGAACTACCGTGAAATGATTGACCTGAACTACCGTGAAATGATTGACCTGAACTACCGTGAAATGATTGACTTGAACTATAGTGAAATGATTGACCTGAACAACCGTGAAATGATTGACTTGAACTATAGTGAAATGATTGACCTGAACTACCGTGAAGTGATTGACCTGAACTACAATAATCATACAATCTGACTCCTCAGAAGAATATGTGAAGAGTTTTTATTTTGTTTATTGTTTATTTCAATCAATTAGATAATTTATAAAATTCCAATATCACTTTCTCAAATAAAATATAAAATTCTAAAATCACGGGCAGTATCGCTATTTATTTATTGAACCTTCACAATATTTTAAAGGTATAAAATTGTCAATTCAAATTAGATTTTATTTCTTAATTTTCATTGCATAAGTCACTATATGGATTATAAGACATTGGTTTACTATTTTTTTAAGAGGTACTATGTTTTTTTAAAACAATCCTTATTTCTAAATTAATTATAGTAAAACTGAGAGACCAAGAATTTAATTTTTTTCTTCAAATATATGGATAGTTTTAGTTTCGAGAAATTTTGAAACATTTCAGTGACAAAATATGGTTTTTACAATAATTCATATCTACTGTATTATTTATTATTTATAAACTTAAACTTAAAATGTTAATAGAGATTAAAAATATTACTAAAAGGTTAATGGGAATAACTAATAATGCTAAAGGGTTATTTAAGGTTAAACTAATAATAAAAAAGGATAATGAAGGTTACCTTAGATTACTAAAAGGCTTTCTGAGATTAATTAATATTGCTTAAAAAGCCAATAAAGATTAGATAATCTTACTAAAAGGCTAATGGAGATTAACTAATGATGCTAAGAGTACTGAAGCTAAACAAAGATACTTAAAGGATAATAAAGATTAATTAAAGGTCATAAGTCTTTAAGATTACTTAAAGGCTAATAAAGATTAATTAAAGGTCATAAGTCTTTAAGATTACTTAAAGGCTAATAAAGATTAATTAAAGGTCATAAGTCTTTAAGATTACTTAAAGGCTAATAAAGATTAATTAAAGGTCATAAGTCTTTAAGATTACTTAAAGGCTAATAAAGATTAATTAAAGGTCATAAGTCTTTAAGATTACTTAAAGGCTAATAAAGATTAATTAAAGGTCATAAGTCTTTAAGATTACTTAAAGGCTAATAAAGATTAATTAAAGGTCATAAGTCTTTAAGATTACTTAAAGGCTAATGAAGATTAATTAAAGGTCATAAGTCTTTAAGATTACTTAAAGGCTAATGAAGACTATTGCTAAGAGAATTAGAGCTTAACTAAGAAAACTTTTAGCCCATAATGTGTTGTTCTGTCGTTTGAACCACTCACTTGAAGTAAAAGAAGATGGTGAGTGAGACTGACAGGAAGATGATTGACACGGAGTAGCCAACAGTGTACACTCGGTTAACAGTCTGGTGGAGCTGCAAAGAAAAACAGGTGGGTTAAGTAAATAGCAATTGATTTAATTGATTCCACACTTTCAAGCCTGGTGGTACAGATTTCATACAACCATAAGAGTTACGTTTAATGCTCAGTGCTACAGAAAGTGAGCCATCCATAAAAGGGAAGATATGGTAAATGTTAAATTTAATTGTTGATTATTATTAATTATTATTATTATGTCGCTAAGGTCAGAAGGAACTGGAAGAAGCAGTCAGAGAGAAGAGTGGCTCCATGAACAAAGTCATCTACCACCGTCGGTGACAATTCTCACTTTTGCTCAGGGATTCAGAAAAGCTACTCCGTGAATGCAGTCTCTTGCCATGAAATGTGACGATTGCCATCACGAAAGGAAGAGAAAAAGGAAGATTTGCTAATAATTTGTGTTATTCTTAGTGTTTGTACCATCATTATACTTGAAAATTCTGTTTAGTGAGGCGAAAATATGAAGCCTACCCAACACGAAATCTTAGACCTCGTAGTATAAAAGCATAACCCGAGCGCTATCCTCTAAAACGGCAAATAGCGGTAAGTAATGATAAACATGGTAACTATGAACGAACACAAAACATCAATGAAATTACAACAGTTCGGGGCCCCTTTTCTTCCATTCACTGGAGACATCTTCAAGATTGAGAAAATGGGTGCTTTAAAAGATTGGGAATTTAACTTAGTGCGCTATCGGTTTAATGTAAGTATAGTGTTTCTTAGTGTAAGTGTAGTAACCCACAAAAAGAGAACACAACTTTTAATTATTAATATAAATATCGTATTTCTAAGTAGATAAAAAGTAGAGTTCAAGTAAAATTAATAAATTATATTTTTGGCATGTATCCACTCTATGTGCCAATACCGTTAGAGGGAATTAAATAAAAACTTCCACACAGACAGAAGAAAAACGGATAGTAATAGATACACAACTAGATTATGTGCACTCGGTAGAGTGTATAGCTATTCCTTCACCTCCGCTTTGACTTGTTCTCTCCCAAAATTTAAGAAACTGCTAACTGGATATCAGGACTAATCGTATGACCAATCGTCTCACCAATCGTGCTAACTGGGACCAATCGTCCCACCAAGTTTCATGCAATATGGTACAATACTTTTTGAGTTATTGAGTTATAAATGACCTTTACCCAGATCGCTCCCAAAATTCTACTAGATGGTTCCTGAATAATGACTAATCGTCCCATCAAATTTCAGACAATTTTGTTGAATACTTTTGGAGTTATTGAGTTACAAATGGCCTTGACCTTGATCTTTGACCTTTGACCTAATCGCTCTCAAAATCTAACAAAATGGTTCCTGCATATTGACCAATCGTCTCACCAAGTTTCATGCAATATAGTTCAACACTTTTTGAGTTATAAATGACCATGACCTTGACCTTTGACCAAGTCGCTTCAAAAATTCTAGCAGCAGTTCACTGGACATGGACCAATCGTTTCACCAAATTTCAGGTAAATTGGTTGAACACTTTTTCATTTAAGCGAATAACAAGATGATAAATAAATAAAGTCCGATGAAAAAATGAACTTCCCGCATTCTGTGAAGATAATTATAGGTACATTTAATCTTGAGCAATGATGGATTTAGAATGCTATGTACATGTAAAAATCTAACTTTTAAGTTTCACCTGAAATCTATTTTATATCTATTTATAAATAAGATATTTAGAATAATTCAAAGTTGAGTACACTTTTTTAGGGGTCATCCTGCATAGTTTCCGCTCAATATATGTCACTACCCACCTCCAGGTTGCTCATATCAACACAGTTTGTGTAGTTACTCCAAGGCTGTCCTGTTAGAGGGTGTGTGAACCAGGTACCATTTGGCCAACAAATTTTCTCACCAAAACCTGAAAAGAAAAAAAGAGTGAGTGTAAGTTAACTCAATAAATTTGTATTAACTGTAAATAGATATTTTATGAATGTTCTTCACCGTAAGAGTTCATCCCTAGTGGAATATTATTTGTATTGACTGTAAATAGATATTGTATGAATGTTCTTCACCGTAAGAGTTCATCCCTAGTGGAATATTATTTGTATTGACTGTAAATAGATATTGTATGAATGTTCTTCACCGTAAGAGTTCATCCCTAGTGGAATATTATTTGTATTGACTGTAAATAGATATTGTAGGAATGTTCTTCACCGTAAGAGTTCATCCCTAGTGGAATATTATTTGTATTGACTGTAAATAGATATTGTAAGAATGTTCTTCACCGTAAGAGTTCATCCCTAGTGGAATATTATTTGTATTGACTGTAAATAGATTTTGTATGAATGTTCTTCACCGTAAGAGTTCATCCCTAGTGGAATATTATTTGTATTGACTGTAAATAGATATTGTAAGAATGTTCTTCACCGTAAGAGTTCATCCCTAGTGGAATATTATTTGTATTAACAGCAAATAGATATTGTAAGAATGTTCTTCCCCTTAAGAGTTCGTTCATCTGTAGTGGAATATTATTTGTATAAAATAATATGTTAATATTCATATTTTTTATTTAGAAATACAAATTATTATCCAATTTAAATTATTATCCAAGTAGAGAATCGATTTTTGATTGAAAAAAAAAATAAAGTGCATCATTAACCCTAATGAGTTTGATGTGTGTTTTCTAGGCACATCTTTTTTAAAATTACTTCTTTTATGTCATTCCTTTAAATTTACTGGCCTTTCTTGACATTTTTTCTACAAACCAAACACAGTTTTGTATTTAAAAGTTAACTTATCGGCGTAAATCAGCGTATATTACTTTGGTAACGTGTGGCAACATAGAAATACAGTTTGGTTTACTAATACGCACGAATTTGTTCACGTTTTTATCAAGTACAGATACATGCGCGAGCTATGGTTGGGTCACACTCCACCCAATCACAGCTCTGGTCTATCATTTGCCAATGTCTTAAAAACCTACGTATTTATTTCACCTTGTGTGTTCAATATTTTACTTTAAATTTTTTACACATTAGTTTAGTATATACAATAACAACTTGTAAGAAATACAGTACAGTAGGTTTATAAATAAGACATATGTGTTTTTTTAACACATCGTCAAACCTTCCCGTTGATTCTGACAGCCAAACTCATTAGGGTTAACATTTGATTAAATTGCATTCAAAATAAATTTACAGTTTCAATCACTAGCATTGTAAAAATAATATTAAAAACTATATAGTAAATATACAACTTCAACATACTGTTTATATATCAAATAAATAAAGATGCGTATAATTAGTTTTGATGTCCGTAGACTTTATCAGTTTCTGCCAGAATATTCCATGAATAATTACACATGAGCTATGAATAATGAAACATTTTTGAAATTCTAATTGGTGGTTTAAACATGAATGGAAGCATTACAGAGATATCTACATAATAAACATGTGCCAAATTAATAAACTATAATTATGATTCTAAAATACTCGTAGAATCAATTTCGGTTTGAAAATATGTTCTTGATTTTTTAACTCATTTTCGTCTTCTAAAATTAAGAATATTATAATGGGAGAAAATAATTTAAAAAAAATAAAGCAATGAAACATTTTTGAAATTTTGCGTTATTTCTTACTTAAAAAAGATCTTATAATTTGACATTTTCCTTTGTTTGTTAGACAGAAATCTTTGAATTAACATTTATTCAATGCATTTTATAAGTTTCATAATTGATATTCATCATTATTTTACTTATATATACAATGTAAACTAGATTACGTGCACTCGGTAGAGCGTATACCTTCGCCACAGCTTATCCGTTTATTATCAAAATCTAATAAACTGGTGACTGGATACTGACTAATCGTCCCACAAAGTTTCATGCAATATAATTTAATTCTTTTGAGTTATTCAGTTTTAAATGACCTTGACCTTGACCTTTGACCGAATCGCTCCCAAAATTCTACCAGATGGTTCCTGGACATTGCCCAATCGTCCCATCATATTTCAGAAAATTTGGTTGAATACTTTTTGAGTTATTCAGTTATAAATGTTCTTGACCTTGATCTGTGACCTTTGGCCCGATCGCTCCCAAAATATATCAAAAATGGTCCTGTATATTGACCAATCTTCCTACATAGTTTCATGCTATATGGTTCAATACTTTTTGAATTATAAATGACCATGAACTTGACCTTTGACTGGGCAGTGGGCATGCCCAGCTAGTCACTGGACATGGACCAATCGTTTCACTAAATTTCAGACAATTTGGTTGGACAATTTTTCAGTTATGCGAATAACAAGATGATAAATAAATGCCGTCAATAATATAACCTTCCCGCATTCTGCGAAGGTAACAAAGTACATATGATGAAAGTGCAACGGAAATAATGTTCCAATACTCTTAGTAAGCACTATATACGTTCAAACTACACTTCCAACAGCAAAAAAAAACAGTAAATCGTCCAAAAATCACTGCAATCATAACTCAAAAAGAACAAAGCACACTAGTATTGTTGATCTGAAAGGGGGATCAGGAATCCCAGTCAGAAAATTATATTCGGCTTTGGAATGGAGATTCAAAATGAGGATAATAGTTTGAATTTAATCATGAATATAGAATAATCGTCTTTCGTCTACAGAAAATCCTGACTGTAAAATCTGAAATTCAATTACTTTACGATTAAAATACAGCAAATTCGAAATACGACAATTCAGTGAAACTCCAGAGTTATAAAGTTTCGGTTCCTTTATAACTCAAAGCCACTTCATATCTCTGGTACACTAGATAGTTTTCTATGAAATCACAGAAAACTATGGTCATTGAGGGATAACTATGACGCAATTCATGACGTATATTATCTTCTATAATTTAAACATTGAAAATTACTTCATAACTCAAGCGCATTTCATAATTCAGGTCCCCATTACTCTAGTGCTTCATAACTCATAACTTCATAACTCAGCAGTTCTACTGTAATAGCCGTTATAGCGATTATAAGTTCACAGTCTGGGATGCTTGCTGCGAGTTTGTCTTTCCAATCAGAAGGAGTGGAAGGGAGAACAATGAAAAGTGTTATTTTTACTGCTAAGAACATCAGTCATTGACATTGGCTGTAGTAACACCGAATAAAAACTACCAATGGAGCACAGGAGAAAGAGGATAGAGCAGAGCAGAGAGGATGGAGCAGAGGGGAGAGAGAGGATGGAACAGAGTGGAGAGAGGATGGAACAGAGGAGAGAGGATAGAGCAGAGGAGAGAGGATGGAACAGAGGAGAGAGGATAGAGTCACAAGGAGTCACAAGGAAAAGGGATTACACAAAAGACGCCTTACGTCCATCCGAGGGTAATCCCAGTGCAGCAAGTGCACACTTTAGACCCTCAATCAATCTCAATCCTCCCATCTACCAGGTCGGAACTTGGTACATGGGCTTCACCACCAGCGGAGTCAGGGTTTTAGACTCATAGTAGATCACTCTCCCCCCACCTGAACCCTAGGAACTACTCTCAACAAGTGGAGGTCAAACACTCTCAACACAGGGAGCTAGTAGACCATTCTGGGGATCAGGATTTGCCCGGATTAGTTCAGCCTCACACTGATCACGAAACTCACTCGCACGCGCTCACACACCCACAATAAATGTAGGAGTGGAGGGGGGTGGGAATAGTGTCAGTAATGCGACCTCAACCTCTCCCGCCTCGGGAAGGCTCCGGGGGTTTCTCTCCTCTAATAAGAGAGGGATACATTTCCAGCAACCGCAACAGCCACAAACCGTCCCCATGTCCAGAGCACCACCCGTTATGCCCGCTTCCCGCCCATGCCCCCTAACCAGGTTGTCCCTCAACACTTTGCCACCCTACCCCGGTTAGGTAACCAAGGCGGAGGAGGCTACAACTAGGATCAGCGACACAGGAAGAGATTAAGGCAGTACAGGCAAGCCCGTAATAAGGCGCGGAGCGTGACACGTATGCGATTGCCTTCAAAAAATCCCCACTAACACCAACGCCCAAGACCTCCCGCTCCCACATATGCCATCTTGCCTACAAGTCCCACACTCAATTGTCCCTTCCACACTTTGTCACCCTACCCCATTAAAACAATGCAGGCGGAGGAGGCTACAAAAAAGATCAGAGACCCAGAAACAAGACAGCGCAGTTACGGTCAGTCCCGAACAGAGATGCATCGTAAGAAAATACTACGACCAGTTCCACGTCAAAAATATACCCTAACGACATTCCACTTGAGTCTCGTGGTGAATTTACCCTTTTACCCTAAGGAACATGATGCATAGCGGCCGTGACCTAACAACCCGTTATGTCCCCCAACCTCCATGGAAAAACCACCAAGAGGCGTACAGGGTACACTTCAGGAAGAAGGCATATGGAAACACGAAACCATTATGGGGTTCATGGGGTTTTTTGTTGCTCAGTGGGAGATCATCCTGCCTCGGCACGAAGAAGATAGTGGACCACTCCAATCACCAGTCCCCACCACCCTCACAAAGTGCCCTCCCACAGCCACGTCCCCACACCAGGTTGTCCCTCAAAACTTTTTCACCCTACCCCATTAAAACAATGCAGGCGGAGGAGGCTACAACCGGCACAGAAACACAGCCAAAGGAGAACGCAAGAGCAGCAAGTCCCGATGAACGGTGCAGAACACTAAAAACTAAGCTAACCGGCGGATGATTTTGTCCAGGCGGTTCTTGAATGACTCGACAGATGGCGCGTTGACCACCTCCCGAGGGAGGGCATTCCAAACGCTGCACACCTTCACGGTCATCAAGTCCCTGAACTTGTTTGTGCGGAACCGAGGTACATCCAGTTTGTACCCATGGTTCCGAGTCGGGTTCATGTTGAACGAGAAGATCGCCGTGGGATCAAGGTTGCTATGACCCCTGACGATCTTGAAGGTCTCGATCAACTGTCCACGGAGTCGACGTTGCTCAAGGGTCAGAAGGTTGAGGTCTTGCAACCGCCTATCATAACCCTTGTTCCTAATCTCCGGGACCAACTTGGTCGCCCTGGCCTGGACTCGCTCCAGGCGCTCCACGTCACAACGGTACGTGGGAGACCAGAACTGCACGGCATACTCCAAAAGTGGACGAACCAGCGACTTGTACAGGGTCATCACCGTATGCCTATTACGGTGTATAAAGACCCTCTTGATGTACCCTAGGATCTTTTGAGCTTTCCTCTCGGCAGCGACACACTGTGCATTAAACTTAAACTCGGAGGTCATAACCACTCCAAGGTCAAGCTCTCTATGCGTAGGAGAAACTGGCGAACCAAGGAGACTGTAGGCGGCGCGGGCGTTCTGCACACCAACATGCAAGACGCTACACTTGCTAGTGTTGAATGGCATCTGCCACTGCTCCGACCACTCCCCGATCCGTGCCAAATCCCTCCTCAGTTCAGCCACCGCCTGAGGGTTCGCAGCGTCGACACCGAGTTTGGTGTCATCGGCAAACTTACTCATCTTCGAAATGATCCCAGAGTCAATGTCGTTTATGTATATCAGGAAAAGCAGAGGTCCTAGAACTGATCCTTGTGGCACTCCGCTGGTCACTCGTGACCAGTCAGAAGGTGTGCCTCCAATGACAGTCCTCTGCCTCCTGTTCGACAGCCATGCCTCAATCCAGTCGGCCACCTTGCCGACGATGCCGAGCGCTCGTACCTTAGCCATCAATCTACGGTGTGGGACTTTGTCAAAGGCCTTTTGGAAGTCGAGGTACACGACATCCACAGACCCTGACCTGTCATAGGCACCGAAGACCGAGTGGTAGAACTCCAGCAAATTTGTGAGGCATGATCTGCCAGCTCTAAACCCATGTTGAGAATCAGTCAGTAGTTCATTCCGATCCAGGTGGGCCACCGCCCTGTCCTTAATCAAGGACTCAAACACCTTCCCCGGAACGGAAGTCAGACTAACGGGTCTGAAATTACTGGCCTGATCCTCAGGACCCTTCTTATGGATGGGACAGACGTTCGCTGACCTCCAGTCAAGCGGAACTTCCCCACTCTCCATTGAGGCTCTGAACATTTGACACAAGTGGGGTGCCAACGCACTACCCACGGATCTCATCACCTTAGGCAAGAAATCGTCAGGTCCAGGCGCCTTATAAGGGTCCAAGCGGTTGAGTTTTTCGAGAACTTCATCTGTCGTTATAGAAACATCCTCAAGTGGCTCACCCCCCTCATACGTGATGATAGGGAGTGGTTGCCCAGCATTCTCAACAGTGAAAACACTGGAGAAATACTGATTGAACTCCTGTGCAATCCCAAGATTGTCACTTACTAGGAGTCCGTTAGAGGACTGCAAGGGCCCCAGTGTTTTCCTAGCCTTGTGTCTATTCACATAGGCGAAAAACTCCTTGGGGTTGTCCTTGCAGGCAAGCGCAACCCTGTGCTCCTCACCAGCCTTGGCTTGACGAACAAGTCGCTTGACCAGTCGTCGCTGCCTGGCTAGGAGGTTAGCAGCAAGAGGTGACGAGTCGGACCGTGTAGCGCGATACAGGCGCTTCCGCTCTGAAATCGCATCAGCTAACACAAGGGTGAACCACGAAGGTTTTACCCTGGCCGACCCACCGATCCTCTTTAAAGGGTATACACCTAGCTTGAATCCGCATGAAGTCTCTACTGAATAGCTGCAGAGGAGAGAGGATGGAACAGAGGTGAGAGGATGGAACAGAGGAGAGAGGATGGAACAGAGGGGAGAGAGGATGGAGCAGAGGAGAGAGGATGGAACAGAGGGGAGAGAGGATGGAACAGAGGGGAGAGAGGATGGAACAGAGGAGAGAGGATAGAGCAGAGGAGAGAGGATGGAACAGAGGAGAGAGGATGGAACAGAGGTGAGAGGATGGAACAGAGGAGAGAGGATAGAGCAGAGGAGAGAGGATGGAACAGAGGAGAGAGGATGGAACAGAGGAGAGAGAGGATGGAGCAGAGGGGAGAGAGGATGGAACAGAGGAGAGAGGATAGAGCAGAGGAGAGAGGATGGAACAGAGGAGAGAGGATGGAACAGAGGAGAGAGAGGATGGAGCTGAGGAGAGAGAGGATGGAGCAGAATAGAAAGAAAATATAACAGACGGATGAAACTAATGGAGGATCCTAAAGATCAATAAATATGATATTTGATTGAAGTGTATTTAAATCTTACATAAAATTTAATGTTATGTAAAGGGTGTATTTAAATCATTTTGATATATTTAAATTGTATAAAGGAAAGCGTGTGGAAAATGATTTCGTTGTCAAAAAATCTGAATTGCAAAGTAATTGGTTTCAGCGAGAATATACAAATAATATTCCATAGTTATTTTTCACGGTTAAGAAAATCCATTCAGTATCTATTTACAATCAATACAAATAATATTCCATTGGGGATGAACTCTTACAGTGAAGAACATTCATACAATTTCTATTTACAGTCAATACAAATAATATTCCACTAGGGATGAACTCTTACGGTGAATAACATTCATAAAATACCTATATACAGTCAATACAAATAATATTCCACTAGGGATGAACTCTTACAGTGAAGAACATTCATACAATTTCTATTTACAGTCAATACAAATAATATTCCACTAGGGATGAACTCTTACGGTGAAGAACATTCATACAATATAAGTATAAGGAATTTTATTGACGAATAGTACAATAGACTAAACAATAATTCATCAAGCCTTTTATAATTTCCTAAAATACCAATTTAGATATCTATTAACATTGGATATCTATTAACTGTCAATACAAATAAATAGGTAAATAAATAATATGTTGAATGTGGTCACCTGAGTCGTACGGCATCGATTAGACCTTTAACCTTAATGAGTTTGACGTTCAAATGAAACGGTAAAAAAAAAAAACATTTATAAAACTACAGTACTGTATTTTTTTAAGATGCTAGTATATATACTAAACTAAAGAGTACCAAATTTTAAGTAAAAATATTGAACATATAAGGAGAAATAAACACATAGGTTTATAATACATTGGCAGCTGAGAGAGCAGAGCTGTGATTAGGTGGAGTGTGACCCAATCCCAGCTCGTGCATGTGTCTGTCTATTCTCTATAAAAGCGTAGACTTTGGTGTGTTGAGTGGGGTTCTAGGAAATTTCGGTCTTGGAAAATTCGGTCTCGGGAAAACTCGGTCTCAGTTTTTAATGGTGTTATTAAAGGACAGTAATCCAAAAAGTTTCGCTTAGAAAACACACGTCAAACTCATTAGAGCCAATGTTACGTTTCGATCAAGATTCACACAACTGGACCATCAATACTTACACTGATTGCAACATATATAATTATGTACATCATTATGAGTACCGTGTTAATTGATCACATTAACTCTGTTGTTCATTAACCACAATAAGGGATACTGCGAAACACAGCTAATTGTCTCCACAACAACATGCTAGTTAATTATTGTTGTTATGATTTATACCACTCTGTATTTGAATTTATATATCCAGAAATTGAACCAGTTTTTAATATAACATAATTTTAATATTAATTTAATGAAGTGAGAGTACCATTGATGTCATTTTGACGTCACAGTCCCTAAATGAAGTAAGTATGGACACTGTATCATCTTCTGTGTACCATTGGTGTCATTTTGACGTCACAGTCCCTAAATGAAGTAAGTATGGACACTGTATCATCTTATGTGTACCATTGGTGTCATTTTGATGTCAGAGTCACTTGTAGAAGTAGGTATGGACACTGTATCACCTTCTGTGTACCATTGGTGTCATTTTGACGTCACAGTCACTAGTAGAAGTAGGTATGGACACTGTATCACCTTCTGTGTACCATTGGTGTCATTTTGACGTCACAGCCACTTGTAGAAGTAGGTATGGACACTGTATCACCACCTGTGTACCATTGGTGTCATTTTGATGTCACAGTCACTAGTAGAAGTAGGTATGGACACTGTATCACCTTCTGTGTACCATTGGTGTCATTTTGATGTCACAGTCACTAGTAGAAGTAGGTATGGACACTGTATCACCCTCTGTGTACCATTGGTGTCATTTTGATGTCACAGTCACTTGTAGAAGTAGGTATGGACACTGTATCACCCTCTGTGTACCATTGGTGTCTTTTTCACGTCACAGTCACTAGTAGAAGTAGGTATGGACACTGTATCACCCTCTGTGTACCATTGGTGTCTTTTTCACGTCACAGTCACTAGTAGAAGTAGGTATGGACACTGTATCACCCTCTGTGTACCATTGGTGTCTTTTTCACGTCACAGTCACTAGTAGAAGTAGGTATGGACACTGTATCACCCTCTGTGTACCATTGGTGTCATTTTGATGTCACAGTCACTTGTAGAAGTAGGTATGGACACTGTATCACCCTCTGTGTACCATTGGTGTCATTTTGATGTCACAGTCACTTGTAGAAGTAGGTATGGACACTGTATCACCCTCTGTGTACCATTGGTGTCTTTTTCACGTCACAGTCACTAGTAGAAGTAGGTATGGACACTGTATCACCCTCTGTGTACCATTGGTGTCATTTTGATGTCACAGTCACTTGTAGAAGTAGGTATGGACACTGTATCACCCTCTGTGTACCATTGGTGTCTTTTTCACGTCACAGTCACTAGTAGAAGTAGGTATGGACACTGTATCACCCTATGTGTACCATTGGTGTCTTTTTCACGTCACAGTCACTAGTAGAAGTAGGTATGGACACTGTATCACCCTCTGTGTACCATTGGTGTCATTTTGATGTCACAGTCACTTGTAGAAGTAGGTATGGACACTGTATCACCCTCTGTGTACCATTGGTGTCTTTTTCACGTCACAGTCACTAGTAGAAGTAGGTATGGACACTGTATCACCCTCTGTGTACCATTGGTGTCTTTTTCACGTCACAGTCACTAGTAGAAGTAGGTATGGACACTGTATCACCCTCTGTGTACCATTGGTGTCTTTTTCACGTCACAGTCACTAGTAGAAGTAGGTATGGACACTGTATCACCCTCTGTGTACCATTGGTGTCTTTTTCACGTCACAGTCACTAGTAGAAGTAGGTATGGACACTGTATCACCCTCTGTGTACCATTGGTGTCTTTTTCACGTCACAGTCACTAGTAGAAGTAGGTATGGACAGTTTGGACACTGTTTCACCTTATCAGAACCAAACCGTAGTTAATGGCTTAGAGGATATTAATCATTTATCACAGATATATGACCCATTAAAAAGTTAGAGCGATTTATATTCCTATGTGAGATCACAGCTCATTGAATAGGGAACCAACAACATCATAATCATAATCAAAGGGTTTTTTAAACTAAAAGGTTAAAACCTTGCTGTTGATTTCCTTTTTTAAATACACCCCAACTCTACATTACAACCCATATTTACCCGATTCTTTCAAAAACTAACAAATAAAAAAAAAAATTTAGTTAGTACAAGCCTCTTTAATTCCTTTGGCGATACCAACAGTAAATTAAACAATTTCCCTCATTTACATAATACCTATATTCTATTAATTTATCCACTTTGGTTAACATGTGAGAGTAAAATTACTCTTTTAACCATTAGCTAAGGCCTGCTTCACAGTTCCGTTTTACAACACCGCGGAGAAAAAAGTGCGTCGTCCGATGTTTCATCGATAAAAAATATTTTTTTTAATGTAATTTTTTTTTCAGCGATTAAAGAAATATTTTTTTAATGTGATTTTCCTTCAGCCATAAAAAAAACTCAACTGTGAACTCATATAAAGAAAAGAAAAATTCCCGTGGTGTTAAAAAACGCAAGTGTGAAGCGGGCAGTAGCCATTCTCTCTAACCCTACTATACTAAAAAAATTTATTTTGTGCTGAAATTTAGCAGTAGAGGCTATGTTTTCGTATAAATATTTAATCTTTATTTGTTTTTCTCTTTTTTTTAATAAAGACCATAGGATATGTTAGGGAAAGCAAGAAATCATCAGGATTTCTGCAGCTTCTTCCCAGCCATTTTTGTTTTCGTGTCACTAAACACAATTATTTATTGAGTTGGAACTACTTGACTGAAGGGTCAGGAGTACTATGTAAAAGATATTTCAATTAGGAGTTTTTGATATTGAAATATTTTCTTAAGTTAGAATCCACTTCATCAATTTTTCCCATTTTGACTGATCTAAAATTTATTTCCTTATTAATTTGTATCTATGATAGAGCTCTACAGTGTGTCGGCAAAAGATGCATCCACTGCCTTGAATATATCTTATAAGTACTATTTATGAATCATAAATATTAATCAACGTATCTATGGTACCAACATATTTTGCATATTATCGTGAAATGATGAATAATGCAGATTCAAGGCAGTGGATACATTTTTTTGCGGACACACTGTATAATAACTATTTAATTAATTTCTTTAAAAGTTTTGTGCCGTCACTGGTTGACTTCTTAATTGGAGATAATTACCAGAGTTATGAAGCACTCGAGTAATGAAGGACCTGAGTTACGAAATGCACTTGAGTTATGAAGTATTTTCTATACTTAAATTATAGAAAATGATATACGTCAAGAATTGGGTCATAGTTAACCCCTCAATGACCATAGTTTTCTAAGATTTTAATCATAGAAAACTATCTAGTGCACCCGAGATATGAAGTGGCTCTGAGTTATGAAGAAAGCAATACTTCAAAACTCAGGAGTTACCATGTATTATTATTTCTTTCTTATTCTCTATACTGAGGTATGAATAAAGTCTTTAATCTCCCCTAGCTATAAATTCCCGAGTAACAGTAAAAGTCGTCTCAGAAGACCTATGGAGACAAAGGGTAGGGATAACAAATGAAACACTGTGAGCTGTAATGAACATCAACTATAGTAAAAAGGATTAGTGTGCTATCTGCAGAGCCATGAAGATTAGTAGTAATAGAATACTAAATGGCAAGAAGGATCAATTCCTGGGATATTAAGGGAATATTCCAGGGAAGAACTATTTATTCCTGGTATATTAAGGGAGTATTTCAAGGAAAAACTATTAATTCCTGTGATATTAAGGGAATGTTCCATGGAAGAACTAATTATTCCTGGTTTATTACGGGTATATTCCAGGGAAAAATTAAATATTCTCTGGATATTAATAGAATATTTCAGGGAATGATTAATTATTCTTTGTATATTAATGGAATATTCCGTGAAAGGAATACTTCTTTAATATTCCAAGAATAAATCCTTCTTTCAGGGGAAATATTAAAAAGAGTAGCTATATATAATAATGAGAGTCATGTGGTACATTTATGAGGTATGTGGTACACTTATGAGGTATGTGGTACACTAATGAGATAATGATCACATCATAACTTTTCTCATTTATTCTCATTATTCAATAGTCTTATTTCAAAAGTTCAGATCTAAATCCTCTCTAATGGGTCATTGGGTCGGATGAAAACTTTCTAACGATTTACTAGGCTTTTCTTTATGCTTATGACGTACTTCATTACACAGATAAACGTGCCTAGAAAGAACACATACGCAAACTAGATGACGGAAACTCGTAGAGCGCATACTTTCGTAGCCGCTTATAAATAACCTTGACCATTCAAAAATTTGCCTTGAGTTATAAATGATCTTGACCTTGAATTTATACCTGGTCACACCCAAACTTTAACCAAATGGTTCCTGGTTATTGACCAATCGTCACACCAAATTTCAGGCAATTTGGTTGAATACTTTTTGAGTTCGTCTTATAGCAAGATGACAAGAAAATGTCATTAAAATATTACCTTCCTCAATTTGTACATATGCAGATATATTAACACAAAAACTGTTGTGTTATTACCTATCAATGATTTGAATTGTTATTTAATATTTATTAAAATTTCTCTTTAATTTACTTTATTGAAAAAGTTCACATTTTTTCAAAATATTATCTAATATATACACTGTAATATTAGTTCTGAAAATAAATAGCAAGATGGATCACACTGATGATCGTTTAAAATATTTTCCCGGATAAAAACAACCAGCACTAACAAAAACAACAACAACAGGAGCTTTTGTTAGACAATGTTTTTTTTTTATTTACAGAGAATTTGACGCAACACATCAATTTATTTTTCATTCGTCCAATGTAAAAATAAATGCAGTAAAAAAGCTGCTGAATGGAAAAGGAAGTTTTGAACGAAGTTAAAATATTTTGCATCGATTAAGTTATTAGTGCTGATTTACTCAATGTATTTCTGATAAAACTCGGTTGAAGTTGTTCATATATTTCAATGAATACATGCTATACATTTATACTATGTAAACATAGTATAATATGTTTGAACACTAAAGAAATAAAGATGAAATAACACATAAATTCTAATTATTTGGAGTTGAAACAACAACTAAAAGGATGAGCTGTATCATAGTAGGTACGATAGCTATAGTATCGTAGATGCAATAGCTATCGTATCCTAGGTACGTGAGCTGTATCATCGTAGGTACGATAGTTATATTATCGTAGATACAATAGCTATCGTATCCTAGGTACGTGAGCTGTATCATCCTAGGTACGATAGCTATAGTATCGTAGATACAATAGCTATCGTATCCTAGGTACGTGAGCTGTATCATCCTAGGTACGATAGCTATAGTATCGTAGATACAATAGTTATCGTATCCTAGGTACGTTAGCTATAGTATTCTAGATACGATATCTATAGTATCGTAGATACAATAGTTATCGTATCCTAGGTACGCTAGCTATATTCTAGATACGATAGCTATAGTATCGTAGATACAATAGCTATTGTATGATAGGTACGTTAGCTATAGTATTCTAGATACGATAGCTATAGTATCGTAGATACAATAGTTATCGTATCCTAGGTACGTTAGCTATAGTATTCTAGATACGATAGCTATAGTATCGTAGATACAATAGTTATCGTATCCTAGGTACGCTAGCTATAATATCGTAGATACAATAGCTATTGTATGATAGGTACGTTAGCTATAGTATTCTAGATACGATAGCTATAGTATCATAGATACAATAGTTATCGTATGCTAGGTACGTTAGCTATAGTATTCTAGATACGATAGCTATAGTATCGTAGATACAATAGTTATCGTATCCTAGGTACGTTAGCTATAGTATTCTAGATACGATAGCTATAGTATCGTAGATACAATAGTTATCGTATCCTAGGTACGCTAGCTATATTCTAGATACGATAGCTATAGTATCGTAGATACAATAGCTATTGTATGATAGGTACGTTAGCTATAGTATTCTAGATACGATAGCTATAGTATCGTAGATACAATAGTTATCGTATCCTAGGTACGTTAGCTATAGTATTCTAGATACGATAGCTATAGTATCGTAGATACAATAGTTATCGTATCCTAGGTACGTTAGCTATAGTATTCTAGATACGATAGCTATAGTATCGTAGATACAATAGTTATCGTATCCTAGGTACGCTAGCTATATTCTAGATACGATAGCTATAGTATCGTAGATCCAATAGTTATCGTATCCTAGGTACGCTAGCTATATTCTAGATACGATAGCTATAGTATCGTAGATACAATAGCTATCGTATCCTAGGTACGTTAGCTATCGTATCCTAGGTATGATAGCTGTATTATTCTAGATACGATTGCTACAGTATCTTGGATACGAACAGACTATATTTTACCACATAGCATTATTTAATAATAAAGAGTAAATATCATGACATATTGCAGTAATTAAGCATTTAAAAATAGTATATAAAATATATGCTGCGCCAACAGTTTTAATTATAAATATTTTTTCAATTGGCAACGAAAAAACGAAAAAAAAATTTTTCACAAATAGTATAAAATTAGTCCAGTTTTCAGAATTATTTACTAAAAATATTAATTAAATCATTGAAAAAGAGTTTAAGCAAACAATTCAGTGTAATATAAATATTATTTACGCTCGATACATAGGAAATTCGCTTTAAGAAATGAAAACGTGCAAAATATTTAAAAACTTTTGCATCCTCAACGATAGATACGCGCAAAAGTTTCAGAGAATGTTAAAGATTCAGAAATATCTTATTTATCGTATCCACACTGCCGCTCAGCAATATCTTATTTATCGTATCCACGAAATAGTTCAGACATAAAAATATTCTGCCACCATTATTATGCATAGGAAAAATATAAAGGAATTAATATCTTTGCAAACAAATTCATGTGAATACCATTTGCCATTTATTCATTTAAAACATGTGTATGCCATGTATGCTCTTTGTAAATAGATACCGTGTATTTTATGTGGTTTTACATGGTAATATAATAAATTACGTGTGGTTAACATATGCTATAAGTATGGTAATTGACATGTAGATATGAATGTGGTAAATGACATATGGTAAACACCTGTTTCAGAATGAAGCAAAGAAAGTGGTAAATAATAAATGGCAAGCACCTGATATAACTATGCTAATTGACACGTGGATATTATGTCATCAAATAAATATGAATACCATCAATTTTCAATAATATTTTTTAGATATAGTTTCAAAATGGCTTGACCACATGTTTCTTATGTGTTCATATGATGGTTAGATTGGTTCAATGTGTAGTGAAACATATTATACTGTATTGCCACATTATAAACATCAAACCTTATGTTCATCATGTTTATGTAATATGTAATTGTTTGCAGAATAATTCCATAAAATATTGATTTATGATACAATGGTTTGTATAAGGGAAACAAGATGAGTGAGTGTTATTTAAAAAAACACTATAGAGTCATTATTGACAAAACATTATAGCTTAAATTTCGAGATATCGGATTATTCCACAATTTCGATTTAAGATAAAGGCATTCAATATATTATTTTTATTTCATTATTATTTTGATGAGTAATCCTCTAGCTTTAAATACAATCAGGAGCAAATAAAGATAACGAACCAAAGTCCGTTATCATTACTAGGTTAAAGTCTGGTCCGTTATCTTTATTAGCTTCATTTCTGGTCCGTTATCTTTACTTGCTTCATTTCTGGTCCGTTATCTTTACCAGCTTAATTTCTGGTCCGTTATCTTTACTAGCTTCATTTCTAGTCCGTTAACTTTACTAGCTTAATTTCTGGTCCGTTAACTTTACCAGCTTAATTTCTGGTCCGTTATATTTACTTGCTTCATTTCTGGTCCGTTATCTTTACCAGCTTAATTTCTGGTCCGTTATCTTTACTAGCTTCATTTCTAGTCCGTTAACTTTACTAGCTTAATTTCTGGTCCGTTAACTTTACTAGCTTAATTTCTGGTCCGTTATATTTACTTGCTTCATTTCTGGTCCGTTATCTTTACCAGCTTAATTTCTGGTCCGTTATCTTTACTAGCTTCATTTCTAGTCCGTTAACTTTACTAGCTTAATTTCTGGTCCGTTAACTTTACTAGCTTAATTTCTGGTCCGTTATCTTTACTTGCTCCTACATTCATATCAACTGAATTGACCAATTATCTGAAATCGCAAACAATTATGTATATTGAAAATTATAATTGAAATTAAAAAAGTGGATTTATTATTTATTCAAGGTTGACATAAGTGGTAATTCTGCTTTTTTAGCTTCAATCAAATTGTTTGAAAATTGTTAAGACATCAAATACGAAAAAAACTTACGGTTTTTGTCGAATCCAAGTATGAATTCAGGACATGCTACAAAGGCAACAGAGTCACCAGGTGTACTGTTGAAACAACTCCAGCCGTCAAACACCCAAGGACAGTGTACTCCTGTTAGAAATAACAGTGAAGATTAGGACAGGAGCTCATAAATAAATTAATGATAAGGTAGAAAGACATTGATGCTTTATTGAGAAATACTATTTTGAAAATATTAAAATAAATTCTAAAGTCTTTACTAACGATATTTCTGTTACTATTATTGTAATATTATCTACTATTACAATATTTACTACAAACTGAAGTTTAAGTTTAAGTTTATATCCACTATAAACTTAAACTGTACTTTAAACTCAAAAGAGAATTCAAAATATAATTGTGAGATTTTCTATCTAAATCCTTATACCGAGAATTATATCACAATTCTAGAAACTCAATTAAGAATATATTTTTTTAAATAAAATTTAAAATTACTTATATACCCGTCAAGTGTCTGATAAAAACGTCTAAAGCATAATTCAGACGTAATTTGTCTAATATAAGCAGATATCAAACTAATGGAAAAATAAATCAACTGAATCAAAGCTAATTGACAAGTAATAAAAATGCTAATTGACAAGTAATAAAAATGCTAATTGACAAGTAATAAAAATGCTAATTGACATTTTAGATTATAGTTGATTATTATTAACAAATCATGAGAAATGTCAATAAATGTCAATTAAATAATTACTATATATTGAATACGGTTTATTATCACTGTAGTATGCTAACTGCAAAAGTTTGAGGATAGTGGAGTTTATCTTTGAATAGTATGTTAAACCTTCCATTTAAATTTCACTTCTAGTGCAATAATAATTCATTACTTAATGTGTGTATATAAGGGTTATTTTACCACAGAGTAAAGACAGACAATCGACTTTATTGACTAGACTGAATTATCTTAATAAAGTCTACGGAGTTTACTAAGAATATTTCACTAACTCGATTTTCTTTATTCACATAACATAGCTATATATAATATATATATTTTATATAGAGAAAATAGCACATTATATAAAATTGTATTATATATCATAGAAATCTACTCCTTTTTTCCTTCTCAAAATTACGGGAGGTAATATTCGGTTCTGATTTTATCTATTTGTAATCTTTTTATCAAAAATTAATGTTAATCTTGTAACTCAAAAACTCCTCAGTTATGAAGTTCTGAGTTATGAAGCACTCGAGTAATGAAGGACCTGAGTTATGAAATGCACCTGAGTTATGAAATGCACTTGTTTTATGCACTTGTTTAAATTATAGAAAATGATATACGTCAAAAATTGCGTCACAGTTATCACGCAATGACCCTAGTTCTATATGATTTAAATCATAGAAAACTTCCAAAATTACCTGAGATATGAAGTTGCTCTGAGTTATGAAGGAACCATTACTGCATAACTCAGGAGTTTCACTGTAGTTACATAACTCAAAAAATAATCAACGAAATGGCATTAAATTTTATGGAACGTTCTATCATTATCCAGAAACCATTTGACTAGATTTTGGGAGTGATCCAGTCAAAGGTCAAGGTACTTTTCCATTATAACTCAAGGAATATTGGATAGTCAGGGTCAGTTATAAGCGGCGGCGAAGTTATGCGCTCTACGATCTCCTGTTCTAGCTGTACATAGTAACGATCTGAAGTTTATTTTATTAGTAAGATTTAAGTTTAAGAAAGATTTAAATAGTATTTGAAATAGAGAAATAGAGATAGATAATCAATGTTGTTATTAGGTCTTAGAGTAATTTCAAAATACTTAAATGTGGAGATGTTTATTCGTAGGAGATAATTTTATCAAATAAGTCCACATTTCTGACAATAATAAATTTAAGAATTCAGTTATTCACAATTTTTTAAAACAAATGACTAATTTTCCATCAGTAAGATAAATTTCAGAACTTCAGGATTGATATATTCATGATTTCTCAAAACAAATTAATAATTTTCCATTGCTAAGATAATCTATCCTAGAAAACGAGGCAAATTTCCTCCACTCACCTTCCGCCGGTTCCTCCTCATCCATGTGGAGGCTGAGACACTCATTCCTCCTTCTAGTAATTTCCCACTGTTGAAGCAGGAGGAAAGATTTGCTATCCTCCTCCTGTTCCAGGTCTGTAGCGTTGACGCTCTCTGTTGTCTCATCCAAAGCCTGTTTGTCTGTTTGAGCTGACACTACTGAGCTTAACAGGAGAGTCAACAGTAGCACTGTACGTGACCTGTTGTTAACAGCCATTGCAAACTGAAACAGAGAAAGAAATCGTAAATGAAGTTGTATAATAATGAATAAATAAAGTCATTAGTTATATCATTTTTGTTTTGTTTAAAAAGATTATATTTTTCCACTAAAAACAACTGTATAAATGTAAATAAGTACATTTGGAAATTATTATATTTTTGGGGGGTTTAAAGAGACAATATTTTTCCATTTATAAAAAGAAATCATAAAAGAAATTACATAATAGTAAATAATTATGAAAATATTATTTGTTTTGTTTAAAAAGAAGATATATATTTTTCCATTTAAAAAAAGATATCGTAAAGAAATTGTATAATTGTAAAGTTACATAAAAATATTGAAATAGGATTGTAATATCGAGGCAAAGTTGACCGAAAAATACTTTTCAATCTTCTTTGGCCCCACCATAACTTTCTACCTATTGCTACCAAGTGTTAAAAGGTATAGTTGGGCCATAGAAGATAAACTAGATATCCAAATTTATTATTTATGGCCCCACCATAACGATTTTCCCTGGGAATGAACTGAAAACACATCCTTACGTTTGTGCATTACGATTATAATCCCTGCAAACAAATCCACGTGTAAACCATGTGGCACATACTCATTTAAAACATGTGTATGTATATTTTTTTGGAAATCGAGACCATACGAATTAAATGTGTTTTTACATGGTAACATGGTAAATTATGTGGATAAAAAGAATATAAGAATAACTGGCAAAGAACAATTATTCCGGATAACATCAATTATGGTAAATTACCGAATAAAAAGCTATACTGACCGGATAAGTTTTTTCTCTTCCGGACAAGGAAAATATTGACCGGATAGACTGTACATCTTATGTTAGACAGTAGTACCACGAGTGGAATATGCGGATAAGGGAATCAAATCTAGCAAGGAAGATAAAGCTACTTAGGATTACGATTTCTGCAGATGGACACAAAAAGAACATTTGACATGTTGATATAATGTAGCCAAGGCCTGTTAAAGAAGTATACAATCACTATTTGATATTTATTTTTTTAGAACTGTTTTTCTTCAATAAATATCCTTATATAATATGGCTTTTGAAATAGAATTACCACATTTTAGTAGTGCGCACATATATTGCTCCTTTTCTACACAACTTGTTAATGCGTTCATCAGTCACACATCTTGTATCGCATTCAAACAATTACTTCCATATTTTCAGTTGTGCGAGCCTCCTTGACTTGTTGTGAATTGCTTATATATGTACCTAGGCTCATATGTTTACTTTGATTAAACTTTAATTCTGTTTATCTATCAAGTCACATGAGATATTGAGGTGCTTGTAGTTAAACTATTGACTACAGTCCTTTGTAGTATATTTATTTTTAAACATTTTTGGTGTAACGTTTAGTAGACTTTGTTTATACAGTGTGTCCTGAAAAAATGTATCCACTGTCTTTAATCTACATTATTCATCATTTCACGATAATATACCATAAATACGGAGATTAAAATTGATGAACTAGTGTACTTTCCCGTTAAAAATAACGGGTCATCATCAATACCAATTTGTTACCAGTTATTAGGTTACAAATAATGAATTCAATTAAAATTAAATTTTCTGCATAGTCTAATTTACTTTATAGATAAAATACATTTAAAAATTGAATAGAAACAGGGGAATTTAAATATCAAGTCAATATATTCCCGTGCGTATCATAGTTACATTCTTCATGTTTAATACCCATAGTGTAAAAACGGACACCAAATAATAAAAAAAAACACGAGGGAAATTATTAGCATAGATTATGAATAGTACTTATAAAACATACTCGATGACAGTGGATATATTTTCTGCTGACACACTGTATAGTCATTCTTTATTTTCATTATCTTCTATTTTCTTTTAGTTCTTTCCAGAAAGTTTTCATATTATACTAGAGACAGCGAGCTGTTCAGTTCATAGAGTTATGATAAACTACTCTAGAGAGAGAGGAAGTGTTGCAGAAATTGCAGGACGCTAAGGAAGACGGTGTAAAACCTTATTTTGTTTCAGTTATATCATTACTCCATTAAATTTTGTTTCAGTTATATCATTTCTCCATTAAACTGACGCTATATTGCCAGTCACATGACCCAAAAATAAGGATTTTAGCGTCCCGCAAGACGCTATATTATTTTGGCCACTGACTCACCACTTGATTCAGTGATACCAGGACGGACTTAAAATGGATCTTGCACCCAATTTTTCTTCAGTGCCCAGAATGACACAATAGGGGAGAAGTGTGACACAGCTCGCTTCGTCAGGTGTATATGATTTGCGATGATGGTTAATTATACCTATTAATATTGCATTAAATTTATTGGAGACAATTCTGAATGCTTTTAAACACATTTCTTTATTGTTTTGAATTTATTTCAATGTGGTATCATGATTACAAAAGAGAGCGATAAAAATTATTCAAATTGAACATTTTAAGATAAAATAAATGATCGTCAAAATGCAGTTGAATATATTTCAAGAATATCTTTTGTAACTATACTATAACATGTTGAGAGAAAAATTCAGCACCTCCTGTAATTATTACAAGAGTTAAATATTATACACAGCAGTCACGTGACCCCAAAATTGATTGCACCCAAAGCGTCCTCCCAAGATGAGTTAGAATGTTAGCCACTGCCTCACCACTTGGTTCTTTCCTATATTTTCATGTTTCCTTGTGTTTCAGATATATATGTTCACATTGTACAATAATTTTTGAATAATTTTTCTTGCCGCATCCTCCTTTTAAGTGTTTCAAAATAAAGTCTAATCCTGTGAACAACTCATTGGATCTCTATTCTCCACTGCGCACACAGATAAAACATTGTATGTGTTCTTATGATAGTTAGATTGATATATTGTGTATTACACGTATTTCTACTTTCTTACGTCTCATTAGTGTACCGCATTTCTCATTAGTGTACCGCATTTCTCATTAGTTTACCGCATTTCTTATTAGTTTACTGCATTTCTCATTAGTTTACCGCATTTCTCATTAGTGTACCGCATTTCTCATTAGTGTACCACATTTCTCATTAGTGTACCACATTTCTCATTAGTGTACCTCATTTCTCATTAGTGTACCACATTTCTCATTAGTGTACCACATTTCTCATTAGTGTACCACATTTCTCATTAGTGTACCACATTTCTCATAAAAGTACCAATGGTACTTGTGTATTCTGACTAAGTTTGAGTTCAGAAATTATTGGATATTTATTAATATTTATCTTGAAGTTTATTAAGGTTCATCTTGAAGTTTATTAATATTTATCTTGAAGTTTATCAATATTTATCTTGAAGTTTATCAATATTTATCTTGAAGTTTATCAATATTTATCTTGAAGTTTATCAATATTTATCTTGAAGTTAATTAAGGTTCATCTTGAAGTTAATTAAGGGTTATCTTGAAGTTTATCAATATTTATCTTGAAGTTTATTGCAGTTTATTCATAGTTTACAGAGTTGGTGGATGTGAAATATGTCAGCCAAATTGTGTAAAAATATTAATACTTCCAGAAAAGAAATTAATTTACATTCTGTATTCAGGAGAGTAAAATTTGAACGATTTTATTGATATTTATTGAAAAAATATAATTTGGATTTATATTAAAAATTTGAAAAAGTTGATATTATTCAAATGAAGATATTATAATATTGTATTTTATAAATATTATTTTATTAGATTTTTCGGAAAATTAAGAAGTATATACAATAATAAATAAATCTAGACTCCAGAAATGAAGGAAAATATATAATAATAAATACTCTTCACGCCAAATATTTTCCCGTCAATTTTCTGAAACTCGTAATTCAATTTCCGTGGATTTTTTCAAAGTGACAATACATCATCACACCGAGGCTGCTGAAGGAAATAAAATAGAGCGAGTATCTCTGGAGTACGTAGGAGAGTGTTTTAAAAAGGTCTTTGTCACCCGTTAGTGAATCACTTTGAGAAAAAATATTTTCATATCTATATGTACAAATTATAATTTAAACATTTTATAAAAAAAATTGGAAAATTGAACAAAAATTAAAAAAAAAAAAAAAAAAAACATTCCGTTGAATAAAAATATTTTTTTAATAAGTTTGTTTAATATTAGCAACCCTGAATATTATTTCAATATTAAAAAGCTCTTGCCCTGGTAAAAACTATTTCTTGGGGACATTAATATTGCAAAGAAACATTAATATCGGGATAAAATATAATTCTTCACATATATTAAAAATAAGAACCTTTAAATCACACTTTTTAAATAAACCTCTCTATCCTATTTTATGGAAGATAACTCGAACATACAACTTAAAATTATCTAAAATTCTTAATCATAAAGAATTAACACACTGAATTATTAATTCTTTACCAAAATGTTCGTGCGTCTTCATAACAAATATCTATAATTAGATAAACTTCGGTAATTTAATTCAAACCTGAATCTTTCTCTTTATAATCAAAAGATTCTTTACGATGTTCAACCAATCACAGAACTAAAAAGATTAACTAAACTTACAGAAGAAAACTAAATCGGTTAATTCCAGCAAGAATTTATCTGAATGACGGATCAATTTTGAAATATAAACTTGATACCTGATCAAGATTTCAAAAACTAATTATCTTATTTAT
The DNA here is from genome assembly GCA_947561585.1 of Caprella mutica. NCBI lineage: Eukaryota > Metazoa > Arthropoda > Malacostraca > Amphipoda > Caprellidae > Caprella > Caprella mutica. Next base: position 163,054 of record CANNZV010002900.1, read on the forward strand.
GATGGTTCTTAATAAGTTTAAAGTCTTGGAGATGACGAACTTTTTATTAATCTGAATCTGTAGAACAAATTTCGAAAAATAATAAATAGGAGATATACGTATAAATATAAAAAGAATAAATAATCTTATTTTACTAGTTATATTTATATTATAATTAGAGCCCCGTTTCATTTATTGTTTGAGAGTACAAAATAATTATACGTACTTTCATATAAATATAATTCTGAACCCATTAATTGAATTCTAAAGAACTGAACAATAGATTACTGTAGTATTAAATGAAATTTATAGACAATTAGTCAATAAAGTTATTGAATAATAACGATACTATTGAACCATAGAGTATATAAATTTAACGACCAAAGTTGTAAAGAGTTCATTGAAACCTAACACAGTAGATAATAAATAAATTTTAATTAGTTGATCATTAATCATAATTTTTCTCCAAACTACCAGTGATGAGCTTAATATTTCTCCTAATATGTATGAAAACGTGCTGCATTATAAATACACTCTTAATTAATCATATATAAAACAATAATCATCACCAGTTCACCATCACTCTTGCACTTTATAAAAAAAATCGTTCAATTTAAAACTCTTTTCTAGAAAAGAAGAGAGTGTTAGCAAAGTGTAATATCGTTCAGAGAAAATAGAGCCTGACACAATGTGACAATTTATCAGAACTCGGAGATAGATCTCTCTGCTAGGCAGGAGATAATACTTTAAAATATACGAGTCTGTTACTTTGAAATATACGAGTCTGTTACCTTAAAATATACGAGTATGTTACTTTAAAATATACGAGTCTGTTACTTTGAAATATACGAGTCTGTTACCTTAAAATATACGAGTATGTTACTTTAAAATATACGAGTCTGTTACTTTGAAATATACGAGTCTGTTACCTTAAAATATACGAGTATGTTACTTTAAAATATACGAGTCTGTTACTTTGAAATATACGTGAGTCTGTTACCTTTAAATATACGAGTCTGTTTCTTTAAAATATACGAATCTGTTACTTTAAAATATACGAGTCTGTTTCTTTAAAATATACGAGTCTGTTACCTTAAAATATACGAGTTTGTTACTTTGAAATATACGAATCTGTTACTTTAAAATATACGAGTCTGTTACCTTAAAATATACGAGTTTGTTACTTTGAAATATACGAGCCTGTTACTTTAAAATATACGAATCTGTTACTTTGAAATATACGAGTCTATTACTTTAAAATATACGAGTCTGTTACTTTAAAATATACGAGTCTGTTACTTTGAAATATACGAGTCTGTTACTTTAAAATATACGAGTCTGTTACTTTGAAATATACGAGTCTATTACTTTAAAATATACGAGTCTGTTACTTTAAAATATACGAGTCTGTTACTTTGAAATATACGAGTCTGTTACTTTAAAATATACGAGTCTGTTACTTTGAAATATACGAGCCTGTTACTTTAAAATATACGAATCTGTTACTTTGAAATATACGAGTCTATTACTTTAAAATATACGAGTCTGTTACTTTAAAATATACGAGTCTGTTACTTTAAAATATACGAGTCTGTTACTTTAAAATATACGAGTCTGTTACTTTAAAATATACGAGTCTGTTACTTTGAAATATACGAGTCTGTTACTTTGAAATATACGAGTCTATTACTTTAAAATATACGAGTCTGTTACTTTAAAATATACGAGTCTGTTACTTTAAAATATACGAGTCTGTTACTTTAAAATATACGAGTCTGTTACTTTAAAATATACGAGTCTGTTACTTTGAAATATACGAGTCTGTTACTTTGAAATATACGAGTCTATTACTTTAAAATATACGAGTCTGTTACTTTAAAAAATACGAGTCTGTTACTTTAAAATATACGAGTCTGTTACTTTAAAATATACGAGTCTGTTACTTTGAAATATACGAGTCTATTACTTTGAAATATACGAGTCTGTTACTTTAAAATATACGAGTCTGTTACTTTGAAATATACGAGTCTATTACTTTAAAATATACGAGTCTGTTACTTTGAAATATACGAGTATGTTTCTTTAAAATATACGAGTATGTTACTTTAAAATATACGAGTCTGTTACTTTGAAATATACGAATCTGTTACTTTAAAATATACGAGTCTGTTACTTTAAAATATACGAGTCTGTTACTTTGAAATATACGAGTCTGTTACTTTAAAATATACGAGTCTGTTACTTTGAAATATTCGAGTTTTATACTTTCACATATGAGTAAATTGTTTAAAATTTTAAATTTAAGAGTCTAGTTCTTTTAAATGTACAAGTTCATTAATTTAATATATACCAGTTTAATACAGTTTAACGGGTATAAAATATAATAAAAAACTATACTTTGAAATAAACTGGAACTCTTTTCTCAATTATACAAAAATGTACATATATTATTTATAAATTATTGCCATATATTCAATTGTACATATATATAAAATAAATTATTATTCTGAAGCTATATCATTTTATTTAGCATAAGGTTGAATTTCTATTTAATTTATTAACATAATAGCCTTCACATCATTTTCTATAGTTTTTATAACCCCTATCTAGTATACCGAGTCAAAGACTTTTCCTCTTTTTCTGAAAGGCGTAACGTACGTACGAAACACAAACATGTTGATTGAGAATAAATAAATAATATATTAATAATTCTACAGATTCCTATTTTATTTTCAATAAGTTTGAATACCCATTAAATTTATTAATAACTCTATCTGTGGTGAATTATAATACCTGAACAAAGTAATTTGAAAATAGTTTCCATTAAACTGAGACCATTTCTGATATTGAAAAAGTATTTATTAGTTATTTCGTAAGTGGTGCGCACTTTGTAATGATTATTGTGTTTAGTGCACTCTGAATTGCAAAGTGCATTGCAAAGTGCATTGCAAAGTGCATTGCAAAGTGTATTGAAAAGTGCATTGCAAAGTGTATTGCAAAGTGCATTGCAAAGTGCATTGCAAAGTGCATTGCAAAGTGCATTGCAAAGTGTATTGCAAAGTGCATTGCAAAGTGCATTGCAAAGTGTATTGCAAAGTGTATTGCAAAGTGCATTGCAAAGTGCATTGCAAAGTGCATTGCAAAGTGTATTGCAAAGTGTATTGCAAAGTGCATTGCAAAGTGCATTGCAAAGTGCATTGCAAAGTGCATTGCAAAGTGCATTGCAAAGTGCATTGCAAAGTGCATTGCAAAGTGTATTGCAAAGTGTATTGCAAAGTGCATTGCAAAGTGCATTGCAAAGTGCATTGCAAAGTGCATTGCAAAGTGCATTGCAAAGTGCATTGCAAAGTGCATTGCAAAGTGTATTGAAAAGTGCATTGCAAAGTGCATTGCAAAGTGTATTGAAAAGTGCAATGCAAAGTGCATTGCAAAGTGTATTGAAAAGTGCATTGCAAAGTGCATTGCAAAGTGCATTGCAAAGTGCATTGCAAAGTGTATTGAAAAGTGCAATGCAAAGTGCATTGCAAAGTGTATTGAAAATTGCAATGCAAAGTGCATTGCAAAGTGCATTACAAAGTGCATTGCAAAGTGCATTACAAAGTGCATTGCAAAGTGCATTGCAAAGTGCATTGCAAAGTGCATTGCATTCCTATGTCATAGAAGCAAGATCATTAATGAGAATTTACTGAAGATATTCCAACGGGAATCGAGATTTATTCACCACCAAGGAATAGAAACTGGAATACAAATGGAATACGCTTTCATTTGTGTGTGATTTATGATAACTTCTGAGTGATGGTGTGTACATACAATTGTACGGCTACAAAAGGTTCTAGCAAAATATTCAGTCTCAGAAAATTCAGTCCCAGAAAATTCAGTCTCAGAAAATTCAGTTTCAGAAAATTCAGTCTCAGAAAATTCAGTTTCAGAAAATTCAGTTTCAGAAAATTCAGTTTCAGAAAATTCAGTCTCAGAAAATTCAGTCTCAGAAAATTCAGTCTCAGAAAATTCAGTTTCAAAAAATTCAGTCTCAGAAAATTCAGTTTCAGAAAATTCAGTTTCAGAAAATTCAGTCTCAGAAAATTCAGTCTCAGAAAATTCAGTTTCAGAAAATTCAGTTTCAGAAAATTCAGTTTCAGAAAATTCAGTTTCAGAAAATTCAGTTTCAGAAAATTCAGTCTCAGAAAATTCAGTCTCAGAAAATTCAGTCTCAGAAAATTCATTTTCAGAAAATTCAGTTTCAGAAAATTCAGTCTCAGAAAATTCAGTCTCAGTTACTGATACAATAAGAGTAATGATACAATAAGAGTACTGATACAATAAGAGTACTGATACAATAAGAGTACTGATACAATAAGAGTACTGATACAATAAGAGTACTGATACAATAAGAGTACTGATACAATAAGAGTACTGGTACAATAAGAGTACTGGTACAATAAGAGTACTGATACAATAAGAGTACTGATACAATAAGAGTACTGATACAATAAGAGTACTGATACAATAAGAGTACTGATACAATAAGAGTACTGGTACAATAAGAGTACTGATACAATAAGAGTACTGGTACAATAAGAGTACTGGTACAATAAGAGTACTGGTACAATAAGAGTACTGATACAATAAGAGTACTGGTACAATAAGAGTACTGATACAATAAGAGTACTGATACAATAAGAGTACTGGTACAATAAGAGTACTGGTACAATAAGAGTACTGGTACAATAAGAGTACTGATACAATAAGAGTACTGATACAATAAGAGTACTGATACATTATGAGTACTGGTACAATAAGAATACTGATACAATAAGAGTACTGATACAATAAGAGTACTGATACATTATGAGTACTGGTACAATAAGAATACTGATACAATAAGAGTACTGGTACAATAAGAGTACTGATACAATAAGAGTACTGATACAATAAGAGTACTGATACAATAAGAGTACTGATACAATAAGAGTACTGATACAATAAGAGTACTGGTACAATAAGAGTACTGATACACGAAGAATACTGGTACAATAAGAGTACTGGTACAATAAGAGTACTGATACAATAAGAGTACTGATACAATAAGAGTACTGATACAATAAGAGTACTGGTACAATAAGAGTACTGATACAATAAGAGTACTGATACAATAAGAGTACTGATACAATAAGAGTACTGATACAATAAGAGTACTGGTACAATAAGAGTACTGATACAATGAGTACTCATACAATAAGAGTACTGGTACAATAAGAGTACTGATACAATAAGAGTACTGGTACAATAAGAGTACTGATACAATAAGAGTACTGATACAATAAGAGTACTGGTACAATAAGAGTACTGATACAATAAGAGTACTGATACAATAAGAGTACTGGTACAATAAGAGTACTGGTACAATAAGAGTACTGATACAATAAGAGTACTGATACAATAAGAGTACTGATACAATAAGTGTACTGATACAATAAGAGTACTGATACAATAAGAGTACTGGTACAATAAGAGTACTGATACAATAAGAGTACTGATACAGTAAGAGTACTGATACAATAAGAGTACTGATACAATAAGAGTACTGATACAATAAGAGTACTGATACAATAAGAGTACTGATACAATAAGAGTACTGGTACAATAAGAGTACTGATACAATAAGAGTACTGATACAATAAGAGTACTGATACATTATGAGTACTGGTACAATAAGAATACTGATACAATAAGAGTACTGGTACATTATGAGTACTGGTACAATAAGAATACTGATACAATAAGAGTACTGGTACAATAAGAGTACTGATACAATAAGAGTACTGATACAATAAGAGTACTGATACAATAAGAGTACTGATACAATAAGAGTACTGATACAATAAGAGTACTGATACAATAAGAGTACTGATACAATAAGAGTACTGATACAATAAGAGTACTGATACAATAAGAGTACTGATACAATAAGAGTACTGATACATTATGAGTACTGGTACAATAAGAATACTGATACAATAAGAGTACTGATACAATAAGAGTACTGATACATTATGAGTACTGGTACAATAAGAATACTGATACAATAAGAGTACTGGTACAATAAGAGTACTGATACAATAAGAGTACTGATACAATAAGAGTACTGATACAGTAAGAGTACTGATACAATAAGAGTACTGATACATTATGAGTACTGGTACAATAAGAATACTGATACAATAAGAGTACTGGTACAATAAGAGTACTGATACAATAAGAGTACTGATACAATAAGAGTACTGATACAATAAGAGTACTGATACAATAAGAGTACTGATACAATAAGAGTACTGGTACAATAAGAGTACTGATACACGAAGAATACTGGTACAATAAGAGTACTGGTACAATAAGAGTACTGATACAATAAGAGTACTGATACAATAAGAGTACTGATACAATAAGAGTACTGGTACAATAAGAGTACTGATACAATAAGAGTACTGATACAATAAGAGTACTGATACAATAAGAGTACTGATACAATAAGAGTACTGGTACAATAAGAGTACTGATACAATGAGTACTCATACAATAAGAGTACTGGTACAATAAGAGTACTGATACAATAAGAGTACTGGTACAATAAGAGTACTGATACAATAAGAGTACTGATACAATAAGAGTACTGGTACAATAAGAGTACTGATACAATAAGAGTACTGATACAATAAGAGTACTGATACAATAAGAGTACTGATACAGTAAGAGTACTGATACAATAAGAGTACTGATACAATAAGAGTACTGATACAATAAGAGTACTGATACAATAAGAGTACTGATACAATAAGAGTACTGGTACAATAAGAGTACTGATACAATAAGAGTACTGATACAATAAGAGTACTGATACATTATGAGTACTGGTACAATAAGAATACTGATACAATAAGAGTACTGGTACATTATGAGTACTGGTACAATAAGAATACTGATACAATAAGAGTACTGGTACAATAAGAGTACTGATACAATAAGAGTACTGATACAATAAGAGTACTGATACAATAAGAGTACTGATACAATAAGAGTACTGATACAATAAGAGTACTGATACAATAAGAGTACTGATACAATAAGAGTACTGATACAATAAGAGTACTGATACAATAAGAGTACTGATACAATAAGAGTACTGATACATTATGAGTACTGGTACAATAAGAATACTGATACAATAAGAGTACTGATACAATAAGAGTACTGATACATTATGAGTACTGGTACAATAAGAATACTGATACAATAAGAGTACTGGTACAATAAGAGTACTGATACAATAAGAGTACTGATACAATAAGAGTACTGATACAGTAAGAGTACTGATACAATAAGAGTACTGATACATTATGAGTACTGGTACAATAAGAATACTGATACAATAAGAGTACTGGTACAATAAGAGTACTGATACAATAAGAGTACTGATACAATAAGAGTACTGATACAATAAGAGTACTGATACAATAAGAGTACTGATACAATAAGAGTACTGGTACAATAAGAGTACTGATACACGAAGAATACTGGTACAATAAGAGTACTGGTACAATAAGAGTACTGATACAATAAGAGTACTGATACAATAAGAGTACTGATACAATAAGAGTACTGGTACAATAAGAGTACTGATACAATAAGAGTACTGATACAATAAGAGTACTGATACAATAAGAGTACTGATACAATAAGAGTACTGGTACAATAAGAGTACTGATACAATGAGTACTCATACAATAAGAGTACTGGTACAATAAGAGTACTGATACAATAAGAGTACTGGTACAATAAGAGTACTGATACAATAAGAGTACTGATACTAAATAAGAGTACTGATACAATAAGAGTACTGATACAATAGAGTACTGGTACAATAAGAGTACTGGTACAATAAGAGTACTGATACAATAAGAGTAC